>JAUMHB010026246.1:0-16975 GCA_032359685.1 Pittosporum tobira
CTATATTCATAAACGTCTCAAATTAATAAACTATTCAAGTTTTAGCTCTTATACTTCGTTGACCAACTTTCAGCTTACTGTACCAGTGGTACTCGCTTACAAATGAATTTCTATTACAAAATCCATTTAGCTAATTACTTAATTTTAATACATTATACATTTATATATCTTTGTATAGGCTCAAGAACGACTCATTTCTGAGTTCTTATGAAAAAGTTATAACTTTCCAAAGTTGGAACAATTTTTCCATAAATCTTGGTTTTGCAGTGGCTTTCTGCAGTCAAATTCAGGAATTTTTGAAAAATACTAAATCATCTCCCATTTACTTTGTCTTATGGGAAAACATACTAGACTGATCCAAGTTTGCCAATAAAAAGTTTCATAAATTTTCGACGAACAATTATTTTACATAAATTTCCAAACTTGACCTAAAATCAAGATTTTTCTTTTTCATAATTTTTCTGCACAACTTTTCTAGCAATTTCTAAAAATATCAAATGACCTCCGTTGTAGCTAAAACTGTTTAAAACCTTCTTTATCAAGTTAACTGAGTTTGTAAAAGGTTTCGTGCATAATACACTAGTAGATTATTTTATATACATTTTTGAACATAGGTTTCTCTTTGACTCCGAAAATTCAACATGCATGACTTTGTTTCTTTACAACCAATGAACTTATAACTTACAAAATCCATAATCCATGCCTTCAAAACACTACCTTAAACCCTCTATTATATGTATCTTAGATTCATGAATTCCAATTAAGCATGATAATCAATCTAACCCACAAAACACAATACCAATACCAACATGAAACCTTCATGCAAAATCATCATCTCCAACTACTAATCAAACATGAATTCAACTTATACATCCACTTTACTTCCAAGACATGTTCTTAAATACTTAATCATCATCAACACATAATTTAACAATGAAAATCATGATCAAATATAAGACTTCTACCTTTCTTTGAGTTGCTTGACAAGAACGACCTCTTCCCTTGCCGCTCTTGCCTCCTAGTCCTTTAACCTCTCTCCCCCCTTCAATCCACCCATACACTTAACCTTCCAATGCTTGATCTTGATTAATTTTTGTGTTTACTTGCTTCTTCTCAGGTGTATATGTGTATTAGATGCTTGGATCTTGGCCAAACTCACAAGGTTTTTGGGTGCTTCTTTGAATTTCTCACTTTCTCTCTATCTCTCTCTTCTTGGCAAGACAAGGAATACAAATGTTGCTGCCTTATTGCTTCTGGCGAAAGTCTTAGGAGTTTTGAAAGACTCACTTGTGGTTGGTAATTGGTGCTACATTATTTGATTGACACTTAACTAGGTTATGTGTCACTTAACCATGGTTAAATCCACTACACTTTGACAACTCAAGGTTAACATTGACCATTCCAAAATATCCTCAAAAATGAAGAGCAAAAACCTTGGCCCTTATATGAAAAATTTGGCCAAGGCTCATTCATTGGGCTTGGTTTACATTTTTCCTCACTTGGGTCCACAACTTGACTTCCTAAAATAATTATTGGGCCAACTATGTAGTAAATGTGACACCCCCAATTTTCCAACACTTAATCCACTTGAAAATTGGGACGTCAGATATCATTCTCAACATGTACATCGAGTTGTCAACCTTGGATAACTCTCCATGTTATAACTTTACAATTGGATCTCACATACAAATAAATACATAGCGGAAGCGTATTGCTTTATTTAAATAATAAGGTACATAATATGGTTTCATACGACAGTGTCGCCAAATATTCAAATACATAATTGAACATAAATCAAGTTAGACAAATCTGATGCCTTTATAGTCTAACAACATGTATCCTAATAATATTCCAACTTCTTCTTGCCTTTGGAGGATTCTCCTCGCTCCATCACTTCTGGAAGGTTTATTAAACATAGTAACAATGAGCGAAAGAATACTCAGTAAGTAATTACTCTATTTTCAATAAAAATGATATTCCAGTCGAAATGATCTAAAAATGCTAGAATTTTGAATCATAAAACTTTACTTTTAAATTCACGAGCTTAATATGAATTTCATCATAGCATGCATGATTTACGAGTTTAATATAATACCATGCCATTTAACCAATTAACATTTGAGTATTTAATACCAATTTAACGACACTTATGTCTAACACTTAAGTCATAAAGCTAGCCTCGACACAAAGTCAAGTATAACCTCAATTTATCGCGTGTACATATACCTCACAACTATATGGTTTAACAATGTGGGGTCCTGGCACACCGATCTTTAACTATGTTCAATACTCAATATCAAATCATCATGTGAATACGATAAACGCTTTAGTATAGCATGTTATACATGAAATATATGCATAACAACAACTTTGAACAAGTTCAAGAATTATACTTGAACAAGAATCAACGTATAAGCAATTTGAACTTATACAATCATAGTAAAAACGTATAATGAAATAATAATTATACGTAAAAAAAAAAAAAAAAAAAGTTAAATAACTTGCATGAATAAGTGAATAATAACTTATACATAAGTGGAGAGTAATAAGATTGTCTTATCGAAACTTTTAAAAATTCCAAATAACTCGTTTGGTAATGGATGGTTTCTTTTCCTCACTCTCGTACGATCCTATCACAATAAACGGCCTATCGTTAGTAACGTCGTCTTGAAGTAAGTTTCTCACTCTCAAAATTAAACCTAAGCATCTTGGGATTCCCCTAGTTTTGAAGCGACTTAAACGCACACAAAAATCAAAGAGCAAATTTATCATTATCTTGATAATTTATCATTTGTTACATTTCTCACAATTTTTTCACGTATTTATCTCGGGGTGATATCAACCCCCCTAAAACATGATTCAGATCTTTGTTTGGACAAAAGCATAATACATATGAGAAATAAATTTAAGATTTTTTAAATATTTTACAAGCTCTTTATAAGAATAAATAAGATAGAGCATATAATCATATTGTGATGATTTGCAAATCATCCTAACACATAAAAATAATTTTATTCATTACCCTTAAAAAACAAGAAGTGTTAAATAATTTCTTTAAATAGGAATTTTTATTTTTTAAATAGAAGACATTAATTAAATATCTTAAATATAAGGTTCTCTCCTAAATTTATTTGGAAAATTTCATTAATAACAACAACAAAAGTCTTTAGCAGCAATCTCAAATTAATTAATTAATTAATTAATTAATTAATTATAAAAAAATTGAAACATGATAAATGATTTCTTTAAAATTAGTTTTGTTTTTTAAAACAATTAATGAAATCTTGTTTTGTCATGTATCCGAAGTTTGCAACACAGGAAGTCGAATGGGGCTTTAATTGGCAAATTGGTTATCCAGTGAGTGGGGCTAAATATAAGAGTTGGGTTTTAACAGAACAAAAAAAAAATGTTAGCCATGTTTTAAAGTAATGATTTGGTTGGGCCAAAACTTAAAAATGGGATCTAGGCCTAATGACCCATTTAATAAAAATCAATTTGGAAAATTAACCCCTTACCGAATTCGATTTATCAAGCAAGAGGGTTTTTCACACTACCTAAGAGAATTCCTGAATTAATTTACAATGATTAATGTAGAAAGAAAAACCATAACAATACAATTTCGACTCTTGGAAATTTTAGGTGTGGCAAAACAACAATTGTTTCAACCATGAAACTGATAAAGCAATTTCCTTTCTTTTGACATGAACACAAGGAGGAGCATGTAATTGACGAACCAGATGTTGATTTATAACCCTTAATATTATTCGAGCCTCGAAGATTTTGGATCTCACCAACCTAACCTTGTGATGTACCCTACTACCCCTTGGGTTCCACAAAATTGAAGAAAGCCAAAACTTGTATACTCAAATTCCGCAATCTAGTATATGGGTAAATCAAGACTCTATATTTTATGGGCAAATAAATATTATATTATATTTTTACATTTTAACACGTTTTGATTTTAACGGTGTTATCCATTTTCTTAAATAGCGCTTTGATTTTAAAGTCCTTCAAATTTTTGATCAAAACGAAAAAGGAAACGTGTTTCATATCATTATTTTTCCATGTAGATTATAAATCTTTGATCGTTTTGAACATTTAAACCTTTTTTCAAATTCATCACATAAATTTCAAAATAACCAAGGTGCCCTTGGTTCATTTTTCAATAAAACAATCGTCTAAAAAAAATACATACATTTATTAATTAATTATTAAATAAATGTCAATTGAACTTTTATAATTAAGGATTTGCGTTAGTTCTACTCTGATACCATCTGGGACGCCTCGGCCTCCGTACAACCTCTAAACTCCTAGGTCAATCGTCAAACTGCTCCTCAGACTTCCATACTTACAATAATTTACAATCATTATTGCAGCATAATTGAATTAATATTACAAATTATCCAAATGAAATACAATATTTAAATGTCCAAGTTCACTCCTCTCAACTCATCTTTCTCGGGCTAGACAAATCCTCAACATTCGTCTCGTCCAAATCTCTCGAACTAGATTCTTGGTTCTATCTTATCTAATTGCAAGAAAACATTCAACCATGCCAAAAGTGAGCAGATAAGCTCAGCACGTGCAAAGTCCTCAAAGCTAAAATAATTTTTTATAAACAGTTCATTAAATTCAAATATTTTGAGAATGAAAAAATTCATTTTGGACCCACGATCATATAGTGAAGTCCTCATGCAATACAACACTTGTATGATTTAGAACTCAAATAAATCATGCAACAGTTCAAATACAATTCAGAAAGTATGCTCAACTTACAACCTCGCACAAGTGGGTCCACCCAGACTCCTTTTGGATGGGCGATCATGACCCTAAGCTAACCTCCCTAACTATTTTTACTCAGGCAGAGGAAACATATAATACCCTCGCGAATGTGCACATTGCTTTTTTGGACGTCTCCCATATATATACATCTTTTATTACAAATTCTTTCTCATGGATTTCTCGAAATTTCTCTTATTAAAGTTCAATTCAAGCAAAATAGATCTTTCTTACTAACTGATCAAGGTTCATACAACATTCATTACATACGTACTGGCACACCATGCATGGTAGAACTGCTTGGTGTTTAAACATACGATACATTATGCACAATGAATTAAATCTCATGCATACATGACAATTCAACATGCACATGAAAAGAAACAATTAATCTTACATGTAACAAATTGGCGAAAAGTTTACTTGTCTGCTATGGTAATACTTACTCTCATTCGTGCTTGTCGATTAATCTCCATTTTCATTCTCATCTTTGTTTATTCTGTTTTCGCTCTACCTAATCTCAGAGCCCTTCTAGACCTTAAAATAGGTCCCTATATTCATGGATGTCTCAAATTAGTAAACTATTCAAGTTTAGCTCTTACACTTCGTTGACCAACTCTCAGCTTACTATACCAGTGGTACTCACATATTAACGAATTTTAGTTATAGAATTTGTTTAGCTACAAACTTAACTTTCTTACATTATACATTTATAGATCTTTGTATAGGCTCAAGAATGACTCATTTCCGAGTTCGTATGAAAAAATTATAACTTTCCAAAGTTAGAACAATTTTTCTAGAAATCTTAGTTTTGCAGTGGCTTTCTGCAGTCAACTTCAGGGATATTTGAAAAATACTAAGTCATCTCTAATTTACTGTCTTGTGGGAAAACATACTATACTGACCCAAGTTTGTCCATAAAACGTTTCGTAAATTTTTTATGAACAATTATTTTACATAAATTTCCAAACTTGACCTAAAATCAAGATTTTCCATATTTTGTAGAATGTTTCTGTATAACTTTTCTAGAAATTTATAAAAATATCAAATGACCTCCATTGTAGCTAAAACTTTTTTAAAACCTTCTTTATCAAGTTAACTGAGTTCACAAAACGTTTCGTGAATAATTCACTCGTAAATTATTTTATATACATTTTTGAACATAGGATGCTCTTTGACTCCAAAAATTCAACATGCATGACTTTGTTTCTTTACAACCAATGAACTTATAACTTACAAAATCCATAATCCATGTCTTCAAAACACTACCTTAAACCAATTAAGCATGATAATCAATCTAACCCACAAAACACAATACCAACATGAACCCTTCATGCAAAATCACCATCTTTAACTACTAATGAAACATGAATTCAACTTATACATCCACTATACTTCCAAGACATGTTCTTAAATACTTAATCATCATTAACACATATAATTGAATGACGAAAATCATGATCAAAGATAAGACTTATACCTTTGTTTGAGTTGCTTGACAAGAACTACCTCTTCCCTTGGCTCTCTTGCCTCCTAGTTCTTTAACCTCTCTTCCCCCTTCAATCCACCCATACCCATGACCTTCCAATGCTTGAGCTTGATGAATTTTTGTGTTTACTTTCTAGTTCGAGGGTGTAGATGTGTATTAGAAGCTTGGATCTTGGCCAAACTCACATGGTTTTTGGGTGCTTATTTGAGTTTTTCACTTTCTCTCTCTATATATCTCTCTTTTTGGCAGGACAAGGAATAAAAATGTTGTTGCCTTCTTGCTTCTACCGAGAGTCTTGGGAGTCTTAAAAGTCTCACTTCTGGTTGGTAATTGGAGCTCCATTATTTGCTTGACACTTAGCTAGGTTATGTGTCACTTAACCATGGTTAAATCCTCTATACTTTGACAACTCAAGGTCAAAATTGACCATTCCAAAATATCTTCAAAAATGAAAAGTAAAAACCTTGGGTCCTTCTATGAAAAATTCGGCCAAGGCTCATTCATTGGGCTATGTTTACATTTTTCCTCACTTGGGTCCACAACTTGACTTCCTAAAATAATTCTTGGGCCAACTACATAGTAAAGATCCGGCCATAGCTTTATTTTGGGCTTAGTCTCTCTTTATTTTTCTTTTTGGTTCATGCCTTGCCTAGTTTAGTCCGTTTTTAGTTTTCCTTTTTCATTCTTGGCCCATGTTCCATCTTAAGTCCAAAAGAAATTTTTAGGGTCCATGATCCATTTTGATGGGTTATGTAGTAAGGCAAAAGTTTACTTTAGTTTAATCATTATTCTTGGGTCCATTGCTCACTTAAATTCTTCTAGACACATATAAACTTGGGCCAATCATAACATTTCCATGTACTTTAAAAAAAATTACTTAAACTTTCAGATCATAGTCCCTCTAAATCCAGTCATAAGATAAAATTTTGGCCACACTTAATTTACTATTGGTTTTAAAATTTTCTTTACTTTTGATCCATGACTTCGTCAAAATAATTTGGTCCTTAGTTTTGTCTCCTTAAAAGTTTCGGGCCATCAACACAATCATCTGGCCATAACCACTAGTTCAACTTTCATGGTCCAATCTTTTTGTTCATATTCAAAGGAAATACTTCAAATGATTTATATTATACAGGGTCAATTTAGATAGCATTCGTTTAAATTTTTCGAGATTTCACAATATCCAACACATTCAAATGCATTGCTCAATGATTCATATTCTTCAAGTCACCCAAAAAAATTGTCTGCCTATTTGGATCAAAATTACGCCTCACACGAAGAAGTTGAGATATAATGTTGGGAACTTAAAGTAATTAGACCCATTTTACAACCCTAAAAGATCACTCCATTCATTGTCAAATAGCTTTGAGCTGGATACTTTAATAGGTATAGAGCATTCCAAAATATGACCCCAAAAAATTGATAAATTATGAAGATGGTCATGTAATCTTTGGCAAATGCTTGTTTATATAGTAGTCATGTGCTTGGATTTAGTTCTGACATGCATAAGTGAACAAAGGAGGCTAGAGTACTAGGAACATGTCTACGACAATCACTTTCTAACTCCCAAGTTAAGTACCAATTTTCGAAAATGCAATCAACAATGAAAGCGTCTAGGGTCCTAAGATGGACGTAAAGAGAAGTAACCTTTGGCTAGAGATTGACCAAAGGTAATTATAGTTGAGGTTAAGGGGAGTTCCTTTTTCATGCCTATTAGGAGCTGTCTTCTGTCACGATGATAGTAATAACAACCTCTTCACCAAACTTCGACACCTATTCCGAGGGTGCGTGGCTGATTTTGACGCGTGTAATTGACTTAGTACCATAAGCCACGTGGCATGTGGCGAACGAGTGACAATTTCGGGTTTCGGTTCGGATTTTTGGCTAAAGCTCCTCTAGTTATGTATATGGGGAAAAAGGGAGAAGAGCACTACCATGTCGATTCATTTCTGTTTAATGTAAAACTACGTTGTTAAACCATTCCTCTTGAGGTTGATTTTCTTTCTAGGGATTTTGAAATGTTCAAAACAACAGACAATAGACTTGGGCTCTTTCGAACTAGGAGAACTAGTTGTCTCCACCCCAACCCAATAAAATAATTTGTAAAAATCACACCATGGTGTAGCACATAGAATTACTAACAAAACAAATATGTGGATAACGAGGCCACCTTCACAACCTTCTCTCTTCCATCCCTATGAGGAAACTGTGCAAATCGCATGATATATTAGAATAAAATTAATATGGTTGGAAAAAAAAGACTTCCATATAGCAGCTAAATTATATTCATTATTATCACTCAGGATATCTGCTTGGTTTGTTTTTCCTTTTAAAGACTTAATTGCCAAAAAAAAAAAATCAACCTGCTTCACTGTTTTTTACATTTAAATCAACCATTGATTTTATTTTTTTCCAGAAATACCATTGAACTATACAAATTTTTTTCAAAAATAACCCCTAGTCAGCAAAATGGTTAACCATGGTTAATATGGGTTTCTCTCTAGCCTCATTAATATATCCATTGAATGTCTCACGTATTATTCTCAACATTGGCACATACATAATATATTTGAAAAAAGGCCATATACCATAATTAACCATGGTCAGCCATTTGGCTGACTAAGGATTAATTTTGAAAGATTTTTGTATAATTCAATGGTATTTCTGAAAAAAAAAAATCAATGGTTAGTTTAAATGCAAAAAGTAATAAAATTGGTTTTTTTTTTGGCAATTAAGTCGCCTTTTAAGGATGGTCTTGCATAAATTAAATGAAGAAAAAGAATGTCAAATTATCTCCAATTGTTTGATTTATAATGTTATTGAATTACATGAGCCCTGATAAGAGCATGAAGAATTGATGACCCATAATTTATTAATTATAGATTTTAACTAAAATTGTTGTTGGAATATATATCAAATGTTAATCGACTAAAGTACATTTTGCACCTCAAACTTTTCGTCTGGATACAAATAGCACTTCAAAATTTAAAACGTTTCATTTCGCTAACGATACTTTTAAAAATGTGTCATTTTGCACACTTAACCAAATTTTTTAGTCAAAAATGTGTCATTTTATACCCCATACTTTTTGAGGCGGAGTTGCTATCTGTCCCCAAACGAAAAGTCTGTGGTGCAAAATGATACCTTTTTGAAAGTATAGGTAGCGAAAAATTTTGTCAAGTGTGCACAATGACACATTTTTGAAAGTATGGGTAGCAGAATAAAAAATTTTAAAGTCTGGGGTGCTATCTGTCCCCGGGAGAAAAGTCTGGAGTGCAAAATATACTTTAGTCTAAAAATAGCTTCCTTTATATAAAAATTGTAATTACACATTTACATTTAAAAGCTATCACATTCTTAAAATCTATTTAATTTTAGAATTGAGAAATAATTATTTATTTTGTTTCAAAAAGATTTTTATCAATCAAATTCATTAGTCTGATAATAAGAGTTTTGTAATATTTGGTTTTAATACATGACATTATACTTCCATTCATTATCACAATTGTTATATCCATCTCATTATTATATATATTATCGTAGCAATGACATTGCTAGGGAAGTGACAAATTATAATTGAAACATGTAAATATTTTATTAATTGTTAGATTCCACCTAACAATTTTTATCTAACCATATATTGTCATGTAAGTAGCAACTAACACTCTGCCACATATTTGTAGCGATATTTCTAAACTAGTTATTCACCATTTTTTATGGGTAAAAAATACATAAGAATTCAGATTAAAATATTTTTTAAAAATTGGCGTGAATTCACTCGATTATAAATAATGTAATTGTGAAAATTGTAAAATTATTTGACAATTAGTGTTGGTTATATAAATTTATTTTTTTTGCTACTACAATAGCTTGACATTAATTTTAGTTTAAAAATATTTTAAATTGACTTTTAAGAGTTAATACTCCTCTTATATTTATAAATAAGATAATATAACATATAATTATATTCATAACATTTGAAAATAATTTAATGAGATTTTTTTTCATAGGATAAATGTAGTTATATATATATATATATATATATATATATATATCATTTTATAATTTTATAATTTTTAAAAATAAATTGATGAGACCTTTTTTTTTTTTTTAAATTTCAAAGGGCGGTATTATTATTACCTTTGACCGAATCCAGTAGATTCACATATCTAAACCTCCGTTCAAAACTTCTCGGCTAGCCATCAGCTTTGCACCTCCCGCGCTAACTAACTGAACTTTCCTCTCTCCCTCTTTCTCTCTCTAAACCTCTCCCACTCATTACTAAAATAACTATATCCTCTGTTTTACCAAAATTGGGATGTTGATCTGTGAGAGAGAAAACTCTTGAATTGAGCTTGAATTTCTGAAGTTTCTGAGAATTTGAATCATCTCAAATTTGGTTGGTACTGTGTTTGATTCCGGCGACAAACACAGTATTAATCAAATAAATTTGAGTCTAATCGATACCCCGTTTCGGTACTGTGTCAGCAATGACAATCATTTAGGGAAGTTAAAAAGGTGATTAGTTTCGTATTGTGGAAATGGATGGGAATGGCGGGAAATTTGAGGACTGGAGAGAGATTATTTCGAGTCCCAAAGGGTTAGTGTCTGAAGAATTTGTAAAGGTTGAAGAAGGTGGGGATGAGAAACGGGGAGGGAGCATTGCGGAGCGGAGGGCGGCCAAGTGTGGTTTTAATGCTTCGAGGATCAATGTGGCGAGATTTAGGTCTGGGACTAGTCCGCTGTCTTCTCCGGGAAAGGTGTGCCCTTACCTTACTATACCGGCCGGTATTAGTCCCACCGCATTGCTTGACTCTCCTATCATGCTTCACAATTCTCAGGTGAATTGTTCTCTTAATTTGTTGTAACAATTTGGGAAATTTTCAGTGATTGATTTACTTGATGGCTAAGTAAATATTAGTATTCTGAACTCTTCATTTCATTGAGCTTTCAATTATTTTAATTAGATGATCCAACTCTTGATTTATTTCAATTAGCTTCAGTGGAACAAGTCAGAACCAAAAACAATGTTGTTTTGATTATTTTTTCCTAATTTCTTAAACTGATTTTTTCATTTATGTAATAAAAGGAATTGCATTTAAGAATGCCTATGCATCAATTGATGAGCTATATTTAAAGTTGTAGGAATATCAAAAGGAGAAAAGGACTAATAGCCCTCTATTCTATTAGTACTCAGTTGTTGAATGCTTAGTCACAGTTGGGTAAGGCTACGTATATACGACCCTCCCTTCTGTTATTTGCGGGAACCTTGTGTATTGGGTACGACTCTTGTTTGTTTTCCAATTATTCATCAACATACTTGATCTATGTTCAAAACAGTAACATAGGTTATACAAAACTAGGAGATATATCAAAAGCTAGAGATAGAGAAGGATGGATATAATTATGTTTTGCAATTAGTAAATTAGTTCTAGATGTTCATCACAGTTATTATACCTGATAGAATCCTTTCATTATATTGTTCTTCTTTTATAGTGGGGTCCATTACAACTGAAAAGGGGGTGGGCAATCTTTCCTTTTATTTTTTCTTTTATCTTCCAGGGGAAGCCGCAGCTACTACTAAAATATCGGGTGCATGCAATAGCCCACCAACTATGCACACCTAGTAATTCCCTAGTAAACTATATTGGGGGTGGCCTCATGGAAATCATTGTTGTTACAGAGTATTGACCATTGGGTTTTGAAACTGTGGATGTTTCATTTCCTATTTTTTGCTGCCTATGTTGTGTGTTTTCACTTCTTTCTAGTCCAGGCTCTTTAGCTTCTCTTGCTAATATTGGGTACTAGTATTAGGATAGACAGATAGATGTACTTCGTTACAACTAGTCTACATGACTACACGTTCCCTCAGGTGGCTTGTTTTTAAGTTCCCTATACTGAAACTTATGTTGCTTATCCACATAGTAATGATATATGTGACATGATCAGTAGGTTGGCTTGGTGACTCATAGCTTGATGAGCCTGGTGTTTATATTGAAATCTTGAGAGATAACAAGCATGGCATAGGTACAAAGTCTAAATGTTAATTGTCACCAACTGAAAAGATCACTCAGTATTTACTAATTTACGTGATTCATGTATGATTTATAATGGAATTGATGCTATTTAGCAAATAATACAGTCCAGAAGATTCCACTTTGGCTTGCCTTGTCGCTATTTATTACTTAATTTAAAGCACCCTTGAAGATTGCTTTGAGTAATCAATCCCTTTAATTCCATGAAGGGTTTCCTTTACTTTGTTTTTTATGTATTTGCTTTCGTATTCCGCTTTTTCCGTAGGGACAGCCGTCTCCCACTACTGGAACTTATCCATTCCCCTCTCTCAATCATGAAAGCTTAATGCTGAACTCTGTCACTGCTGCTGCAGATGGGGACAGTGACAGTGATGTTGGTTCTTCTCTCAGTTTCAAAACTAATCGAGGTCCTGTTTTATTGCCATGCATTTCAGAGCTAGCAAATAAGGTAAAATTTAGTATTTATTTAACTGCTATAAATGGTGTAGTGTGGCCAATTTTTCCCAGTGAATCTCACCACATCTCAAATAGAGCTACATGTCTGTTTATTAAATGTTCTGACAGTATCAATGGCATTAACGTAGGTACTATATTGTACACAAGCTAAAGTTTGAAAAACGAATATCTTTGGTAAGTTTCATTGTAAACATTGTCAACAACGTCAAATAGGCTTTTTTATACCTTCCTGAGACCTAGCAAAGCACATCACAAAATCTACAAAATCTCGTTCTGTATTCAAAACTTCCCCGCCTGTATTCTAAGAAAAGGAATATATCAACACCCATATATTCTAATATTCTAAAAAGGGGAAAAAGACTTCCTAGATTCATACAAAAATAGAAATTCATCAAATTGGTTCGATCTAAAATAATAACATACCCTTCGTATGATCCCATCGATATAGATATAGATAATATATAAAGATATTCAAAATGCATTTCAATTTCTAATAAGAATTTCTAATTCTATTTATTAGAACTTCTAAAAAAAAAAAGAGAGCATGAAGGAATATATTAGATGCAGATTGAAAAGAAAAATAGTCAAGCAACAATGGCATATGTGGCTTTACCAATAGGAAACCTAGGACTGCGAATTATTCGTTATAATAGAACTCCATCCATACCAAAATAAAAAAGATTTCAAATTGAAAGTCTAACGTTATAAGAGAAACATGACTTCAATAAAGTCAACAACATCAAAACTTTAAAATTGGGGGATTTGGAACATGAGTTTCAAAATCGATGCTTTTCTGGGAAATATGTTATCTGGAAAGCAATCGTTTTGGTTCGTTTAGAGAATATGGGAATGCAGTTTGACACATAGGCTAAAACGTGGTTACGTAAGTGTACAAATTCCCTTAAAAATCTAAATGACAAAGCTATAGCATCAATTTCAGCTTAATTTGGGACTGGAAGAATCTGATAAAGATATACATTAATCTGCCAAGTGTGTAGCCCTTCTCCTTCAATTTCAGCTTCAAAAGCTTGTAAAAGAAATAAATGATAATGTTGCTTCTGTCATCACTGTCTACTGTTTTAGTAGCATGTTCTTTTTCCTGGCTGAGCCTTGGAGTACAGTGATTTTAACTGGAGGATTTATCTGCTAGTTTATTTGAATTGTGCTGTATGTTTGATTCTGAACAGGTTTTCATTTCTCATATTTGGGAGATGATGTTAATTAATGAAATCTTGCTCACATGCAGCCACCTATGGATTTTGAATTCCCAGCAGAGTATCAAATAGAAACTGTTACAAATAACTGCACTGCTGATACATGTGCTGCTGAAGTTAAACTATCCAAAGATACATTTCTGAATGCAAACTGTACTTCTTTAAAGCGATCACGTCCTACCAATACAGCAGGTTATCAAATGTCTCATCTTCTAGAAGAGCAACAAAAAGAGGTATGTGCTCCTGTAGAAATGTTGAGGACGTCAGAAGATGGATATAATTGGAGAAAATATGGACAGAAACAAGTTAAAGGTAGTGAATTTCCTCGGAGTTACTATAAATGTACACATCCAAATTGTCAGGTGAAGAAAAAGGTAGAGCGCTCCCACGATGGACAAATAACAGAAATAATCTATAAGGGCGCTCATAATCACCCAAAACCTCAGCCGAGTCGCCGAACGATTCTCGGGTCTCAGTTTTCATTCACTGAGATCTCAGGGATTGAAAATGGATCCGGCGTCAAAGCAGAAGGAGGGGCACTTTGGAGAAATACTCAAATGGGGTGTAACGATATGAAGGGTGGTTTGGACTGGAGGGTTGATGGCCTTGAACGGACATCTTCAACATCTGTTGTGACCGAGATCTCGGATCGTTTATCAAACACCCAAGGAAAATCTATGGGCTTATTTGAATCTGCCGGAACTCAAGAGCTCTCATCTACACTTGTTAGTCGTGATGGCGATGATGAAGATCGTGCCACCCAGGGAAGCATATCACTTGGAGATGATGCTGATGATGGTGAATCTGAGTCAAAAAGGAGGTACTTCCTCCTATGTCCCTCTCTATAACTCCCTTTGTTCTAGAAAAAGAGTCCCATTTGCAAGAAAAATTTGTTCCGCAAAACGCGTTCTATTTCTAATAATAACAGTATATAATGACACAATGTCCTCAAGTTTAACATCACAATTGTGCTATAATGCCACCACTACTACTCAGTACAAACAAAATATCTAGGGTTATAAATGGTGCAAAAATTATTCTTAGTCCTTAAAATTTGCAAAATCTGTATTTGAGACTTTTCTTGTGGAATGGAGAATATACTGTAGCAGGCATGAAAAACCACCACCTGTTCACTAAGATCATCATAGATTATTAATGCGAACATTCCATTATCACAGAAATACTCACCCATGGCACACCCAGAATATGGCTCATTTCATCTATTTTCTGAACTACACATTTCAGGAGGAAAGACAACTGCATAATTGAAACAAATATGACATCAAGGGCATCACGTGAACCAAGAGTCGTGGTCCAGATAGAAAGTGAAATAGATGTACTTGATGATGGGTACCGATGGCGGAAGTATGGGCAAAAAGTAGTCAAAGGAAATCCCAACCCTAGGTATATGGTTATATTTGAGTTTTTCTTCAGTTTTTTTTTTTTTAATTGAAACTATGTACACGTTCTTGAACTATTTTATGTGTTATTTACCTCTGGTTTTCCTTATATGGCCACTACTACAGGAGCTATTACAAATGCACTAGTGCTGGATGCCCAGTAAGGAAGCATGTAGAACGAGCCTCTCATAATCTAAAATCTGTAATCACAACATACGAGGGGAAGCACAACCATGAAGTGCCTGCTGCCAAAAACAGCAGTCAGGTGAATTCGGTAGTTGGAAGTTTACCACCAGCTGTCTCTAGCACTCAGCCTCCTCTAACATTACCTAGAACTGCCAATGCCGCAAAGCCTGAGCCACAAGTTCATGATCTTCCTCTTTGTTTCGAAAGAAAACCTGTACCATCTAATGATTTTATGAGACCCTATAGTCTTGGAAGTCTTGGTACTGAAATGAAATTCGGAGCTTCCTCGGTTTACCCGATGAAATTACCACCCCTACCGAACTCTCTGTCTTTCGGGTTTGGCTCTTCTATAATGAATCCCAACCACAATAATCCCCATACAGCCTGTTCTGTCTCTCCAGTTTTGCATGATTTCCCGTTTTCCTTACCAGTGAACATTCGAGGATCAGGAAATATGGATTTGGGTGGCATGGATTTTAGCAATATCAGAAAACCAATGGGCTCAGTGCAGTCTTTTATTGATGGACAACAGTTCAGAGAGAATGATGTGAAGTTCATCAAACCTAAACAGGAGCAGGATGACAATCTATATGACAGCCTGCCTATTGCAGATCATGCAAATGCATCATCATCTTCGATGTTTTGTCACTTAATTGGAAATTATCCATCGTAAAAAATCCAACTTCTAAAGCAGGATCAGGGAAAGTACTAGTGTGGTACCTTTGCAGTGATTGAAGGAATCAAGCCTGCAACTGGTAGTTGGATTTTTCTCCACTTTATATATCAAATAGCTTATCTAATTTCATCTAATTTTAATGTACATTACTTCGTAATTTCTGTACAGATAACAAAAACTACTGTAGCTAATTAATTTTTCCATTCTGTTTTTGTAAATGGCAGCAGGAATCTACTCCATCTCTGACCACAAGGTAGAGATCCAGTTCATATTGTCTATTTGGATTTTATATTGCAGTTTTTCTTTTTTTCCCATCTAACTTCATATTGTAGCTAATTTTTCTCTCATTCATAATGCATGTAGGAATTTTAACCCATCGTCAAGCGTGAGGTGAAGTTTGACTCTCCTACGATTTTTAATTAGTTGAGGTTATTGTATGGTGACAGAATAAATACCTGAAGGAACTGCGCTCTTTTTTGACTAGAATTCTTTTTAGAATAGGAATAATTTTCATGAAGGCATTCCTTCTATCAAGAGTCACCAGGCAACTAATGCTCCAGTTAGAGCATGCAGTCCTTTTAGTTTTAACCTGTAGGTGTCTTCATGTGTGAGTCGGTGGAAATTAGAAAGGAAAAATTATCGTTGTTTACTTTCTGCAAAACTCCATGTCTGCAATAAGAAAAATTCTTGGTTTTGGTTGAGAGGGCATTCTACACTCTCTCTCTCTCTCTCTCTCTCTC
>JAUMHB010026257.1:24435-44947 GCA_032359685.1 Pittosporum tobira
TTTGAACTCAATAGTTAGTGTTTAAAAAAAACTGTACGGCATTTAAAATATGGAATAAAGAGGTGAGAGGTGAGAGGGAATTAAAGAGATAATATAGATGAGAAAAAAACAAAATTATGGGTTAAAACATCTAACTTTAAAACCAATTAATTAAATAATAAATGGAGAAACCTCTTAAATATATAAATTTAATTATATATATATTAAATTTTTTAATGTGAAATATTTATTTCCGACATCAATAATTGCTGGAATTATTGAATTGATAAATAATCAATCCGTAATCCTTAGCTGTGAATTTATTGAATTGATAATCAATTTAATTATTCTGACAATTTTTTTTTCCCTGAAGAATTGTACGAAAATAGATGCATAAACACACTTGGATAAAAGTGGGGGACGGACGAAAGCGCAACACTCTCGTGAAAGGGACCAGAAAGCGGGTACAAGACCTTTAACAAAAACGGTTAAAGTTGTTGTGAAAACAGTGGTCATCAACCCCCTACTTTATTTTTACTAGTTATTACGGTAATATAGCCGTGTAAATGGTCTCCTTCGCAACTAATTGACCATTTTATAAATGAGGTCCACAGAGTACTCACCATTTAATCGTCTAACAGTCTTGTATCGAATGCATTGAAATTGAAGATGGTTAAAGCGATTGGTTAACTAAATTCTCCTTTTTCTCGTGAAAAAAAATAATAATAATATATATATATATATATATATAAAATAAGAATATTTTAACGAACCCCCATCTCTCGTCTCCTGAAATATTTCTCATCAACTTACCTCCTCCTATTCCCTTCGCTTCTCCTCTTTTTTAATTAATTAATTAAAAAAAAAATTACAAAAAAGAAAAAAGAAGTGATGAACTATTAACTTCCAAACACGGTCTTAATCGTAATATCTTGGTCAAGAAAGTATACAGATACGCTGATACCAACCGAATGTGAAAACTGCCTAATTAAACGGTACCCAGCTTAACTAGTCGTTGATTCTACCCATCGGCGTATGCCAAAACAAACCTAATAATTAATGGTGTCTCTTCCATCCTAGTATTCACCTACCATAATAAAGTCAAGCGCCATAGCCTGTGTACGTGTGTAATTATTATACTCTTAAAAAGTTCCACACATAAAATAAAATAAAAAAAACAGCTTTAAAAAAATCATATATATATATATATATATATGGTTCAGGACTTTCGGGGATAGGTGGAGTGAAACTAGCCATTAAGGAGTGGGTTGGGAAACTGGAAAGTCTGAACGCTAAAGCTTCGCAGCAGGGTATTAATATTTTGACTGCACTATCATCCACAAAAATAAATTTTTCTGAATCGGACTATTATCCATCAAAATAAATTTTTGACTCCAGACAATGAAAATGATATATACTGCCCAATTGCCAAAAATCAAAGCCACTTCTATCAGACAACACTCTTATCCGTCACGGAAAGATCACACATACAAACCTCCATCGTCCAACCTTAATTTCCCAAGTAACACCAGAGAGTCTACATCTCCCTGACTTCGCAACTCAAATCAGTCGAGCAGGTATCCATCAGCATTGAAGCATGCTGGGACAAAGTCCAAGGACTTAATTATTAAGCCCAGCCCATCGACATATTCTAAGCATACATTAATACCTGTCGTCCAGGCTTAAAAGCTAGAATTAACTAGGAAGTTCTCAGCTGAGTAATACAAGTCAGATACGGCATGTGGTTGTCCAATAATACACTAGTACAAATCATCTTAAAACAGTATCAGAGTAACTACTGGGCGGGAAATGATGGAAATTATTAGTCTCCACTTGCACAGCCTCCACAACCGCAAGGGACGCGCTCTATGATATTCTCCTCCCTCAGGCGTTTAGGGACTCTGCAGACACAAGTGGTCTGGTAGTTGTGATCCCGTGGTTGCATGCACCTCAAACAGCAAAGACGTTCATAACCAGGCTGCAAAACGTGATATCACACTTCATAAAATATAAGAAATTTCAGAAATAGTAAATAAATAAATAACCATAGAGATACAAAACAAGCAATCACAATACAAAACAAATTGTTTTTTCTAGATAGGATGTGAGGCAAACCTTCTTCTACTTGGCAATTAGATTGCGGTCAGCATACGTTTGGTCCAAGCAGAACTCGTACAGTTCTTTGGATATTTCCTTCCTGCGGTGATAAAGATCAAAAATATAGCGACTCTGCTGATGTGCTATTTTAAAAATAGGCCAAAATGCCTCGCACTTTCTTTTCCCATCATGTGGATCATTTTCGGCTGTCCAAAAGACGAAAAGAATGTGTCATCATTAGTTTCCCATAAAAGTTCAGAGAGAATAAAAGATTTGAGCAAGAACTCAAAAGTTTTGAGTCACAAAAGCAATCACATCCTTCTCGCATCTTTGTTGCTTGTAGTTCTTTGAGAGTTGGCTCAATCAATTCAAAACCCTCTGGGACTTTGACACAGTTTGTCCTAAACTTCAGCATGACTTTCAGTTGAGTTGGCATTAAACGAAGTAATGCATAAGAAATTTGAAAGAAATATATGATACTAACATTCTAACCAAACAACAATTTTTTTTTTTTTTGGGCGGCCTACATATATCATAGCACACAGAATGGTTGAAAATAATTTCCTTGCTATTTATCACCAATGTTAGGTATATACATCATCTGCACCATAAACAGCATACCCCTGAAGTGCTATATTTCTGAGTCATTAAATCAACTAACTTAAGCTTTTTCAGGAAAGTCATTTAAACTAAGTATAACCAGTAGTCCACTAAATCAACCAACCTACGCTTTTTATTTAAACTAAGTATAACTGTTAGTCCTCATCATTGTTGTAAATATCGGGCTAGGCACCTGCCTAGATGGGCACCTAGGCAGAGGCCAAATGCCCGGATTAGTATATAATCACTGCTAAAATCGATTTTCGGGTTAGAATGTCACCTATTCGGACTGGTAAGCTTAATCAGAACAGGCAGATCTATGCATTACAAAGGATAAAAGGAACAAAGGAGATGGAGAAATAATGGTCAATCAGCATGCGCCATATCTGGTCCGATCTCCATTCGTCATCTTCGATATATGGCCTTGATTTTATTGCGTAGATTGAAATGTGGCCTTGCTTTTCTGCATGGATCGAGATGTTCTGCAATTCTGCATCTTATTCTCTCCCTTCTTCCGTAAAAGTGGCGGTCTCTATTTGTTATTAGGGTTTTTATATTTGATTACTTGACTGGCCATTTTCTTCTCTTCATTCTTCTTAAGTTAGACTTTCAATTTGGGCTTGCAACTCTTACGTTTGACCCACTGGACAACCCTTTTTTTTAAGTCTTTTGAACCCATACCTTTGATTCTGAAGATTTTGGGCCCTTCTTCACTTGGACTTGGTCTGGACAACATGTAAAATATAACTTCTGAAAAATTAATAACAAATAATCTTATACTCCTAGGAATTTTTACACTCAATATATTTCTCATATTGCTACTACATAAATATAAAAATAAAATAAATAAAGACCTCCCAAGAAAACACCTAGGCCCCAACTAATCCCCCAAGCGCTAGGCTCTCCCTCCATCACCTATGTCTTCCTATCGCTTTTTAAAACACTGATCCTCGCATATCATATTGACTCTATATTCAAGTCACGTGATTCAAAGCTAACTCCTATCATACCATAGACATGGCAAAAGATTTTCAAAGTAGTTAAAGGTATTGTAAGACCCAATAAAGCAGAACTCAAATGAGGTTGGCACTAGCAAAAGCTTACACGAACAAGTCACTAATTTCAAGATTCTTCAGACAAAAGCCCATGAAGCTACTGTGAAGTACAATGTGTCCACCGACTTAATGATCATAATTCACAGACATTAATAACTGAGGCATCTGCAGGCTTGAACCTCAAAAAACACCTAGTTTACAATAACATAGAGCCTACTAAAGAAGACTGAACTCCAATTGTTGTCATGTCAAGTATCAACAAACTTAATCAACTCAAACTTCTTCTTCCTTTTTAAATTTTATTTTATTTTTTTGTTCGAAGAAAAACATCAATTCATAAAATAAGATCCATTATGAAGTACAGAAATTTATCATCTTTAACTTTGGATCAAAATAAAATAGCTAAACAAATGGGAAAGGAAAAAATAGACCCTTACGAAGCCTTCAGGTACATCAAACAATAACAAAATTAGTTATCCAACCTATCTTATTGTCATAAATAAGTTAAAGGTTAATGCCTTTATTGGTTTAGGAAAGAAAGGCATCTCATACACAGAAAAGAAACCAACCCATAAGCTTGAAATTAGTTATTAACAATTTCATTCTTGATATACACTATTTAATTATCGGACTTTCTGAATTGATCAAGTCACAAGAGAACTTAACTTTGGTAAGGTAAAATAAGTGATAATTTACCTAATTCAAGGGCCAAAATTTATAACTATTAGGATAATTAGGTATTTTGAATTTTGACCTAGGGTTTCACAGAAATCACGAAAAACAGAAGAGACCTCTGTAAAATATTAAATTCAATATTCGTAAGAACCCTAATCTAAATAGAATTGACCTCTGCTCGGCATTTTATCCGAACTCAGCTTGACATAATTGTGACCTAATACATATATATGCGTGTGCAAAGAATTAAGATGGTATATGTTACTTACCGTGGTTAATGAACCGAAAGACGGGCGCGGATGTGTAGGCAAAGACAGTTTACAACAACATGGTTTCAACTTTTAACCAACTCAAATGCTAAAAGGCAACAAGAAGGCCAGCTATAGCCTGTTAGCTTCACATCCATGGTTCAGGCACTATACAAACCATATCCCACGCAGGAAAAGAAAAAGGTAGCTCCATTGAGTCGACATAGAGATTCTGTTCGACTTTTAAATGCTACACTCTTTCCTTGACTAGTGTTCTCGTTAGATTTTTGCTGTCCCATACCATCACTAACGTCTCCTTATGCATCTGTGTTCTTTGAGCCTCCAACTTTTGAAAGCCCAAAGAGCATCTTCGAAGCTTACATCTAGCTATTTTCACAATACTCAAGAAGTACCTGTCAGCAAACTGTTACAGTTACACAAGTCAGAAACTTAATTGGACAAAACTGAATTGCCTTATGGGTTGACCAAAGCTTTTAGGGTGGCTGAGATTCTGAAATACGTTTTCAAACTGGAATTGTTCTTAAACCAAGATAAAATTAAACAGAAACGGTCGTATAACTTACTTCGGGAATGTCAAAGTCTCCATCCTTTGCATCGCACAAATCAAGGGACACTTTTCGAAGCATTGGCAACTACACTTATCATGAATTGCAAATTGTTATAGACATGGATTTCATTTTAAACAACAAAACATTGTTAAGTAGCCGTTAATAACTTACCTTTGACGCAGCATCAAGAATAAAGCTCCTCTGAATTCCATTCCCCTGCATTTGAAGGTTAAATTTGAAGGTTAACAATTAGCAAACAGTACCAAAAATGGAAGATCAGATTACCAGAATTAGATCACTATTCTTCATTATATTTCTCATTGTCACATAATAAGCAAGCACAAGAAAAAAAAAAAATTAATCTCAGTTAGAGAAGGCTCACATTATGACGCAACAAAAGATCTTCAAGGGTTCTACAGTTAAAAAGAGCGGCAACACCATCCGCTGTTACTTTCCCACAGTCCTAAAATATTTAGATGAGCACATGCAAAACAGGTGAAATCTCACAAGGCAACGAGCTCATATTTTGAACAAATCATAAAATCAAAACTCGTGCTTTTATGTATTGTAATTTTACATATATTTGAATGCAGATGGATGTGTACCTACATCAATAAGAAATTCAAGAGTAGGTACCCGTGTCAAACCTCTAGATGAATAGAAGTCAACGCTGGCCAACCACTTGAAATGATCTCTTGGGACTCTACAAGGAGGATAATAATTAGCCGAACTATTCATATTATTCATTTAGCAAAAGAAAAGACCCTAAGCAAATATATTCGGAACGTAAACAGGTATATTGGGAGACTGCTTACCTGGATTGAGAAGTATGCACCCTAGCAGTGAAAGCTCAATTAGACCTGAGCAATTCCGGGTAAGAACTACCAGATCATCGTTGGTCATTAATCGCGTAACTCTTTCGAGTCTTAACTTCCTCAAATTTGGCATACTTAACTGAAAGCTTAATGACGATATCTCACCAAGACAGTAGCAGAGAGCCAATATTTGCAAGTGCCTTAGAGACGTCAACATATTTATCATGATAGAATCGGATATTATCTGTAAAGAAAATTCATCAAAAGTTCAATTACAGTCCTTGCTGAGTTTCTAGACATGCAAGAAATATCAAGTTACCTGAAAATAAAGGGTCACTGACTCTAGTAAAGGACAAATTGGGGCTAGCTGTTTTAGCCCATCTTTGCCTAATGATCCACCTAAGCCTACAGTTATGGCCCTTAGTGTTGTAATTGAAGGTTTAAGACAATCAAAAGAGGAGTATGAAAATCCCCATCCAACTGCAATATCTTCTAATTGGCAGGACCTTCCTAGCTTGAAATACAAGTCATTACATGAATACGACCTGCCGTCATCAGACTTACTTTCTGGTTGAAACAAATTCTTACAGTCTCTTGCTCCCAGCCGTTTCAAACTAGGGCTTTTGCCAACAATGTGAGCCAAAGCTGCGGCAGAAACCTGCAATGTCACAACAATAATATTACTGAGTCAGTTTTTTTTTTTTCGTTTTCTTTTTACTGGATCAGAGGAACCTGAATAATCCAGATAGAGTGGTACACAAAAGGTAAGGGTTCCCTTCAGATTATTACACACCTTAGTACTGGAAACGTCAAGCATCTCCAAGGAAGAGCCAAAGAAACTATATATGGCACTATCATCGAGTTGAGTACCCCTCAGGCATAGACTACTTAGCTTGTGCGTTTGAGACATAAGCTCCGAAAGATGTGTTTCACTAGCTCCTGTCAAAAATATGAAGAATTCTGAACAATGATAAAGCATAAACTAAGATATAGTTAAACACATACTAGGTAAGGTAATAAAGGAAACATTATGAAATCTCTCTCCTTTGATTAAAGAGAGGATAACAGATATGATAATTATACAAAAATACCAACTCACCCCTGCAGCCACCCATATGCAGTTTTTGGAGTTTGTAAGCCAACGACATGGAATTTTTCTTCGCAACTTGTGGAGCAGCCGCTTTATCGGAATCAGGAATACAAAAGCAAAGGGACACAATTGACTTTTGTCCAAAAGACGTATCACAAACCACAAGCGAGTGTAGCTTTACACATTTGAGAATAATAAGGGATATGCCACCATCAGATACCGAAGTACAGCCTCTAATATTCAAGTAGCGTAAGGAAACACACAATTCTGAGATATTGTGTAGATCAGAATCTGCCAAAACCATAGGAATAATATGTAAGTATGATTATCCAATAAATCAGAATGCTTACTCTAACTAAATACAAACAACAAGGAGCCCCTAATATCCTACCAGTGACATCAATTCGACCCTCTAATGTGAGTGTTGTAATATTTGACGGCAATGATCTAGACGAGGAAGACAATGAGGCAGCTGAAGGATAATTAGATCTATAAGAAACTGTGGATGTTTGTGGAACTTTCGCTGTTTGTGATGATACAATTGATACTTGAGTTGGTATAACTGGACTAATATCCACCGTTAAATCAATGTCACGTAGCAACGGGCATCTCTGCACCAACTGGCCTAATTTTTGTATTCTGAAATTTAAAAAATGAGCTGCCTTCAATATTTGTAACGATGGAAATGACTTGTAGAAACACTCAGTGGCAGCCTCGAGGTGTAGCTTTGGACAGTTGGAAATGTCCACTTTTTGTACTGCTTCGAAAGTCGAGAGTAGTGGGAACCAATATTGGATCTGAAATTTATCTTGGTGAAGAACTTCGTGGTTGACCGAAGATTTTGTAATACTATTTCTCAATGTTGGGTCCATACTATATGAACAAGGAAGCAAAGACAAGAGAAGGATTGCTGGTATCATCTGTGGACAACCCGAAAGATCCAGTTGCTGGAGAAGGGAATGACATATAATAATATTAACATCATCACAAATTGCACCCAAAGAAAAAAAGAAAACCATCACAAATAGAGAAGACACCACTCTGACGATTGTAGAAATTCTGAGTGCCAAAATTTTGAGGTTCAAAGGGGAAACCTTAGTATATTCAGTCAGCCGGATTCTTAGATGGCGCAAATCACCATCTCCAAAGATATTAATAGAGCTCGTCGAAGGAAGTATCGTTAAAGAAACGATAGCTTGAATGCTTTCATCAGAAAACTTTGAAAAGTAGCAACGGCTTCTCTTCCCTGATACACAAACCAGAATTTATAGTATTTAAAGAAATTATAAGTGTTAAGCACAAAGTTTATGTTGCTTTAAGAAAAGACGCAGAAAACCTAGACTTACCTGTCGCAAACCACAACGGCAAAAGGCTAATGCGAATCTGTACATTTGAAAAATAACAGAAAAATTAACGTTTAGATTAGAACATTGATTCCCAATGACAATTAAATTTCTCCACTTACCTTTTTTAAAATTTCGATGCAATCATCTTTGGCATTTTCTTCTTTGTTAAGATCAAGCCAAACTAGAATGGCGTCCGACAGATGCCTCTCACTGCAAACGTAAACAACCAGAACATCAGTAGTCTTGTCAACATTAATTTGACTGCATCATTGTATTCAATAAACAGATAACAAACCTGTGCACCGTCAAATGAGGATGCTTTATGCAAGAAAGTAATAAATTGTACGGGATATCACCAAAGGAGTTACATGATATGGCCCACATCTGCGCTAAGAAAGCTTCATGATAATCTGTATTAAAGTAAATAAGATTCTAAAGAGCAAGTTCTTCAAATCAAGTTCATATAAGATTCAATGATATAGACAGCATGAAACACACAGGCATTGTTTGGTTGTTATCATTTATCCCCAACTAGTAAGATCAGACATATTACAATGTAATAAAAATCCAGGCATACATGCAAGACAAGAGCTTCATAAAAGTTAAGCACGTACAAAGTTCTTTGCAAGATAGTATGCACAGCGTTCAGGAATAAAATCGTTTGCTGCAACACATTCCACTCACCACCATCAGATGAAATGCCATAATGCTAAATAATTATTAAAAATGAAAATAAAACGACATGAATTTTCTTGTCAATCATTTGAAACAGTAACCTTATATATATATAATAAATTCTCACCATGATCTACACCGAAATTCCAAATATGGATCAAATCATTCAATCGCAGTGAAGGAATCCCCATATTCAAAGTTGCTTCAGTCAGCCAGGTCTTACACTCTAAGAGAAGCTTGTCCACTCCAAAAAATAGTGCAGCCTGATAACGAACGAAGCGCACCTTTAAAAATACAATTAAATCACAACCAGGTGCAAATTGTTTGCTTTCATAAACAAAATATAACATATTTAAATTACAGATATGTCTTCAGAATTAGGAGTTGTTGGAATATTCTTTATTTAAAGAGAACCATATCCCTTAAACACAAAGGGGGTGTTCCCCATCAGTTGGCCATATGACATAATTCAAGTGAAAAATAAACAACTGAATGTATTTGGCTTATTACCTTAAATAAAGGAAGGAAATTATTGGAGGCAACATCCACAGGATAGCCATATATAAACTTCAGAAGACTCAAAAAAGTTTCAAGATTCCAATGGATGAATGTACAAGTGAAACATGATTCACTGCAGAAATAGATAACGATTAGAAAAAAAAAAAAACAGGCCAATAATTTTATCGCCCTTTTTTATAGAAGCAGAGGTGTAAACTTCTGGTTCTAATGTTTGCAAGTTCCATACTCTAGCTTTATAGACAATGGTGACTTCAGCAACAACTGCTAGCTCACACAAGTTTTCCACATAGCATATATTTCTGATACACACGCATACACACAGAGAGAAGGGGCCGGAGAAAGAATTTAAAGTGCTCAAACAGAAACAATAACTACATCCAAATATAAAAGAACAATTAGATCTGGATATTTGAATGTAACAGAAACTGATAATCTACATTGTGTTCCAAAGGGATCTAACCCCCCACTAGAACGGACTAATTGACAAAGCTACAGTTATCATATCTAGTTCCATTCTTTTTGGATGGAACATGCTATATAACTTAGTAACACCGTTTGCTATAATTACTATCACATGTATTTACTACAATTTATGAAACACAATAAGCCATTCAATTCCAATTTTTCTGACATTGCTACTGCTACAAGTAATAATTCTGCAAATACTACTACCAGAATTTTGATGGATAGCAATTTAAAGAATTTCTTTCTTGTTTTGGAATGCACGAATATTGCAAGTTTAAGAACTTTGATCTAACACATTTATCAGGTAAGGTTACTCACATGAAAAATGAAAAGATAATTACATTGGTGTTTTGTTAACTGCAAACTTACTCTTAAGTTATCTACTCTTCCTTTAAAGATTTTTAATCTTAGAATGTTATATGTGAAAGAATTTATGCAAAGTACGCAAAAAAATTAAAGGTCAAAATGGGACTCTTACGTGGAACGGAGATTAACCTAAAATTCATCATTGAAACGACAAAACCAACAATCAAGGAAATCACATAAGACAAAATATCCAAGTAAAGTCATTAAAAATACCTGAAGCTTCCGCTGAGGAGCCCGTGAAAATATGAGGATTGTTCGATGAGCCTGAATGGAAAATATAATATCTCAATCACTCGCCATGTGGATAATTGAAATGATTGTAAGAAACCAAGTAAAGTAAACTAAGATTAGAGAGAGTTGCCTATTTCGATCGGCTTTGATTTTGACGATTTGGTGAGCTAGAATTGAAGACAAGTCCCAGCTGCTGATCTCAGCCGCCGATATGACAATACTACCGTCGCCGTGATCGGTGGTTTCTGGCTCCGTGCAGTTAGAGTCGATACATTTGAGAACCACAAACTTATCATTGCCGTTTGAGTTTGACGCCATGGACCGGACACCGTGTGTTCGATTGAAAGCAAAACTGGGGGGAGCAGTCCTTTCTTTCTGGACAAAGTAACTAGCAATGTGAGTCGTCGCCCATCATTTAAATGAGTTGGAGGAAATGAAATACTACGTCGTCTAGCGACTCCATTTGAATTTTCTGTAATACATTTCTTGTTTATTTCGTTTTTATTTTTTTTCCCTAAATATGAATAAATGCCTAATTTAATAGTGATCGTTTTATAAAATAACTAAGAATATAAACAAAATAAATAAACAAAACTCTTTCTATATCAAGGGACAATAGTGTTAAGATTTAAAGAGATAGATAACCAAAAAAAAAAAAAATACCAAAACATTTGAGCAATAATAATTAATTACGAACTTAAGACGATAGACTCCCTTAATATATTTTCAAACACAACCGATCACAATTAATCATATGATTTTTTATCTAATATTTTTTATTCATTCTTTGTCACACTAGTATTCCTCCCTAGAGTAACTAATTAACCTAAACCGGAATTATTAATTTTTTTTATTTATAAGTCATATATCAAGAGTATATTTTAAATAAGGAATGCTAGTTTTCTTACACGTGCGACCCCTGTTTATCTTTTGTGGAGGTGACTCGATCTTAAATATTGCTACCATTACAAAATTAAAAATAATTATTTTTTTATCTATTTTTAAATTAGAGATAAATTTTTAATTTAAAATAATAAAATATTATGAAGTTTTTGTTTTACCCTTTATTCTTTTCAATCTACCAACTTTAGTCTTCTTCTTTATTTCTCTGCTCCTAAACTTTTCAGATATTATTACAAGTTGTCTATGAAAATCGTCATTTTTCGTAAATATTTTTAATTTTGAAATAAATGGAGTATGATTTATTGTCACAAGATCTTTAATTTTGAAACAAATAGAATATGATTTAGTGTAATAAGATTATGCTAGACCGTACTTAAGATTATGCTTAGATCGTACTTAACTAGAGGGACCTTCAATCAATAATTTTGTAATCAAACCCAATCTAATCCAACTCGTAGTAAAAAAAAAAATAAGGCACCCCACGTAACCTGCAGCAGCTTAGATGCCATGAACCATATAACCGCAAAGGCTTTTGTTGTAATTAAAATTCGGTAGGCGGGCATCCATACGGATGCTGCTGCTCGTTCATGCAGAAACATCAACCTGTCAAATGAACGTAATCTGTGTAAAACTACCCTTGAATTTGAATTTCACCATTAAATTCAAAGCATTTTGAACCAGCTTGTGCAGAATGTGGCGATTTGTGTGAAACACATTGATTTTCCATGTCATAAACTACAGACAATTTCATATTCTCAACCAAATTTACATCACATGCCTAATATTAGATAACAACAAAGGAGTGTTATGACAACAACTCATCCCAAATTATGCTTTCGCTAGAACAACTCAAACTCCAGGTGTTCATCCAGATACTTGGTCACTATTTCTGGAGCTATTATATCAAAAGGCTCAGGTATTTGGGGCGGAACTGCACAGCGTATCAAAGCCCAATTAAGGCCTTCAAAGAAGGGGTGCTGCTTAATCTCAGCTGCTCCTCTCGCCGATCCCAACCGGTTTTCGGGTTCCTTCACTAACAGCCCTCTGATCAGATCCCTTGCCTGAAAACTCACAAGTGGGGAATCGGGAAATTTAAGGTTCTGCAGAACCACATTTGCTAACGTTTCTTCATTTCCTGATGAACCCTTAAAGGGTGTCTTCCCGTAAAGAAGCTCATACAGAAATACGCCAAATGTCCACCAATCAACGGCACTCCCATGACCCTCTCCTTTGATTATCTCGGGAGCAAGATACTCGTGTGTCCCAACAAAGGAGTTGGATCGTGCTTCAGTTGGTTCAGCAACAAGAAGTGGCAATGATCTGATCTGGGTGACAAGACAATCGGCTTTTGTTTTTTTCTTGGTTTTTGCAGAAGTGGGTAAAAGCCTAGGGCTGAAGCAGGAGACTTGACATGTGGGCTTTAGGCAGAAAGGGTCTATGCAGTTAGATCCCGCACATGGACCTGACATCCGTGGGGCCTCCATGACCAAAGAAGATGAGTTTAGGAGCATTGGGTGTACGGAACATCTAAGGGAAAGGTCAAAATCTGTAAGCATGATGTGACCATCTTCTCGGACCAGAATGTTTTCTGGTTTCAAATCTCGATAAACAATACCAAGCATATGCAAGTATTCAAGGGCAAGGAGGACTTCAGCAACATAGAATCTGCATTTACAAATGGAAATTTTAGCTTGGAGCTTGCATAAAAAAAGAAGGGATTAATAACTGAAAATTAATAGATTAAATGAGCTCCTCGCATCTAATTTCTTAGACCATAATTCTTTTTCACAACCATGGAACAAAGAAGAAAGAACACCATATATGCTAAAATGATAAGATAATTCCCTCTGACCAACAAGATTGAAGATAAAAGAAAAATTATGGCCCAAGATCTCACTAGTCCAGAGATGGGCACAAAATATATAAATAAAAAATTAAAAATTAAAAAAAGGGGAAAACGTTCAACTCTGAGCCATAAACAGTTATCTAATGAGATGTACTCCATTCAGTCAAGACAAGCAATTTAAATTTGCTCGTGTATTTTGGTGTGCTCTATATTCTGGCTTTTCCAAGGTCATTAATAGATACATAAGCTCAGATTATAAAAAAAATATGACATCGATAGACCTTCAAAGAGTTTCATACCGTGCTGCTTGTTCAGTAAAATATCTGCAAGGCTGCTTCTGCCGGAGGACATGCAAATCTCCACCTGGACAATACTCCATAACTAGACATGACAGGTTATCCGAAACGAATTGGGTATATAGTGTAGGAAGAAAAGGATGATCCAAAATTCTAAGTATCTCTCTCTCAGTTTGGGCCCTTGGCATCTTCTTCCTTTTTGCCAAAAACTCGTTATCCATGACCTTTATTGCAAAAAGACAGTTAGTCCCAATCAGTTCAGCAAGATATACTGTACCAATGTCTCCACCACCAAGCTTCTTTAATAAATTGAAATGTCCCAATCCCAGAAAACCATGCAGCTTCATAACATGCTGGATGGCTTCCCATCTCAAATCCTTTGACATATGAGGTCTGCTGCCGAAACTAGATCCGCTGAGATTGCTCTCTTCACTGAGGCTAGTGCTACTACTGAACTCACCAATGCTACTCTTCGAGCTAGGTGAAAATTCCCCCTTTTGTCTAGATTTTGTAATGGTCTTGGTTTTTGCAACGACAGCACAACCATTCAAAATGGAGTTTTGAATCTTGCTTGCGGCATTGTTCCCATTGTTTGAGCTGCTTTGAGGACTGACATCTATGGGGTGAGGTGCAGGAGAAACTTTATCTGACTCTTTGTTTGAATCTTTCAGTGAACATTGGCATTTCTGGCATACCAAATTGCTTGTACTGAGATCCAAGTCACACTTGATATCATCATCTACATCAGAAGTTCCAGGAGACAAAGCTGAATCTTGCTTTGCTTTCTTTTTAACAAGACACCGACTCCTACTCCTAACAACTGGCTTGAATGCTCTTGGAGCACTTCTCATTGACTTGCCTAACTTAATGCTGCCTACAACAGACGAAGAAGGAATACCTTGTAATTTACCTTTCCGTCTAAGCTTAGTCGGTGCTTTGTTTCCCAACTTACTTGATGCTGAAATATTTTTGCCACCTTCATTTTCCAGCTTAACAGGCTTAACAGAGGTAGAGATATGTCTACCCTGCTTTAATAATTGATCACCTGTAGTATGACAAAGTGGAGAAGTAGCTGATTTACTAATTTCTTCATGTACAGGCTCTACCTTTGCAGATTGTTTACCAAATTCTGTTGATGTAGGTACAGCGTTGTTTTGCCCATGTGTTGACACCATTTTCTTAGCTGTCATTGCATGAGCAAATCGAGGAGACGAATGGGCACTGTGGTTGAATGATTTCGGCTTGGGCACCTGGACGTAATGAGGCACCTTTTCTGATGAATTTGATGTGCTAGCTTCCGGAACCAGAGATATTTCAAAGCCATCCTTACGAAAACCCGATTCATCAGCATCAACACCAGCTTCAACTATCACAGACCTATACAGATTAATTATGCTTCCACTTTCTGAGACTGCAGGAGACCCTGGAGGCTTTGATAACCGCTTCATGGCGGCCATTTCTGATGCCTGAGAAATGCATAGTCCCCTTAGGGCCTGCTTTAGAGACACTGGCTCAGAAAACCCAATTCCCGATTGGGATGGACTCACTCTCATCGGTCTTTTCAAATCCTTTTTACTTGGTAGGGCTGAGCCTATTTGATTGTACGGAGTTGAACCCCTGGATGAAGTTTTGATAGTAATTGCTTCAAAGAGCTTATCGATGTCATCCTCTAACGAACTCACACGACTCTGTTTCAGTATAGGAGGTTTCCTCTCTTTACCATGTGCAGTTGATCGATGAAATCCTTGGTAATTGTGCCTTGAACTGTACTCTTCATTTGCTTCTACAATCTCACAAGTACCGGATAGTGAGCCCATTGTTTGTGAGGTTAACAGACTGATAAAATTATATAGATTTGGTGGAATACAATATCACTGGAAGATTTTGCTATTCCAATCACAGAAGCCTTGTTGAATATTTCTAAACGATATGCAGACATCAACATATGGTCTGGAGCTTTCCTGTAAGCACTACTCTTTCAGTCGCTTTAACTCATTCAAACGTGCATCCTCTAATACCTGAAATCGCCACCAAGTATTAGGTTCACCTCCAGTTGCCCTCACATAAAATCAGTTAATCAGATGCTTAAAACATTACACTCATAAATAACTTGAGAAAACATATACTCCCTCCGTCCAACTTATATTGTCCTAATTTCCTTTCTAGTCTGTACAAATTTATTTGTCCTATTTCCTTTCTTGAACTCTTTTTTACCTTGTTTTTCCAATAATACCCATGATTAATTTATTGGAAATAACAAATACTTTCTTGAAAATAAAAGAATCATTAACTCTACTAAATTTCTCTATCTATCCATTAAAGAATGCTTCTATATAATATGATAATTAAAAGGGTATAGTAGACAAACAACAAAAAATTTTAATATGTGTGTAGTTTCTAAATAGGACAACATAAATTGGACGGAAAGAGTATATTTTAGATTCAGCAACCTACCAAGAACCCTAAAGATTACCCCCATAAAGATACAGATAAGTGACTGGAATCATACCTTCTCTCATCGCTATTTTGGTAGGGTGAAATTGAGCAACTAATTGACTAGAAATTTGCATATCCACACAGTTATATCAAAAATTTACTCCAATTACTTATAATTTAAAATATGATACTTTCTGTTACATTCAGAGCTGTCAACAGAGTCTTACGTCCTGACAATGTGTATTATTGATTTTGATCTACAAAATCACATCTTTTGAACATTTCTTTCTCATTTTTCTTTTAAAATAAAAATATCTTTTTATCATGATCTACAAGTTCCAGATTCATAGAAAAATCATGATCTAAGCTCTCTCCCATTGTTCCCCTCCATCCTTGGTGATCGCATCAATCAAAAAACAACATTATAACAGAAATGAACACACCTGATTCATCGATCACCAGATACAAACTACAATTACCTTCAATCAAATGAAAAAATAATAATTATTATTATTATTGGTATGTACTTGTCACCCATAAACAAAATCAAACTAGAAAATTTCCAATCCTTCTTTCACCTTCAGATTCATTATTGTTTTATCAATAGAAAGACAAAGGAAAAAAAAAAAAAAGGAAAGTTCAACCCAATTAAAGACTTTCCTTTCTTATCTTTTAGTACAGATTTTTCTAGGGAAACAAACAACTGCTTACTTAAATTATCTTAGTAGAACAAAATAACAAAAATGAAAAGTAAAAATGACAAAGATTCAAAATTTCAAATGCAGATATAAATTTGCAGATAAGTTTATGCTCAACCCAGACCAATCACGAATTTAACACACCATATTAAATTGAATAAACCCTAAATCCAACAAATAAAAACATAGAGATTCAAAAAAGAGCTCAACAACAAAGTATAGGTTAGTTACAGGAATACTTACCCATAGACAAGTGTAGCTCGAGAGATCTGAAATTTTTCCGGTGAAGAGGACAATGAAAATGGGACATATAGAGTTGTGAAACCCTAGCGGTGGGACTTCTCAGGAGTAACGGTGAAGATGGAGAAGTAGAGAGATCCAAACGGGTCCAGACGCCCACACTGCTTTTTCACTTTCATCTTGTTTCAGTGTTTCGTTTGTATTTGAGAAAGGGGACCCACAACCTGGGGTGTTAGTAGTGGGTCCCACGTTAGAGGATTTGGATAGTAATTTACTGAATTTTAATCATTTAATAGTTGATTAAGGATAAAATAATCACAACAGCATCGTTATCCTTGAGATTTGACGCTTGACAATGCAAGTGTATTGTAGTATTTGTATATGGTCAACAGTAGGTATATGAAAGTTACATGTTATATGCCCACCTGGACAACTTATTATAGTATAATTTATTTTTTAAAATAAAATATTTTAAAATATTTATTTTAATTAATTTTAAAAATATTATAATTTGAATATATTAGTACTTTTAATTTAAAAAAATAATCAATAAGTATATATTTTTTATAATTTATTTTAATTAACAAATAAAATTTTAATTATTTTAAAATAAATTTTGTCAATCAAGAACATAATTTGTTCATATATTTAAAGAAAATTTATCGTAGGAGGTAAAAATATTATTAATTTTCTTAACATTATAAGTAAAAATGAGTTGAATCGAGTTTAGTATGATTTGTTTAAATTATACTTATACAATTTATTGAGTTTTAAATAAAACTAGTGTGTGGCTCATTTAATTATAGAGTCGAGGACGAATATTAATCGAGCCCAAATAGCTTAAAATTTTCAAGCGACTTATATCAAATATCAATCGAAAAAAATAACTTAATAAAGTCTAAATAATTAATCAAACTTTAAATTATGTTTGTATTATACACATTATTATTTCAAATAAAATTTTTAACCGAGCGATCTCGAATCGAACCCGAACTATTTAATTTTATTTTCAAACCTTAGATAAGATAAGATTGTACGTATTTAAACTAAACCGATTGCCTAACACTTAAACGACAATAATAATCTCTAATAAGTTCATTTGTCTCTCCAGTTTTAATATTATATGTTAGAATTTATTAAAGAAATGTCCAAAATATAAATTTCATTATTTCTCAATAACTACTTTCTTCTTATAACTAAAATTATGCTTAAATATGTTCACGAATTATGCTAAAAAGAGATTAAAAGTCAAATGACAGATAACTTGAGCGACCGTGAAAATCCAAACAATATCATTTTAATATTTAAAAAAAAAATTGAACCACCACGAATATTTCTTCTACCATAAACAAAGAGTATCCAACTTATTTGTGGTCCACGTCTACTCTAACTCTAACAACCAACGAATCTAACTTTTAAAAAAATAAAAATTAAAAAAAAAATGTGTTTATTAGAATTCGACCAAAGCCTACCGACGATTTTATTATTATATTATTACTAGTAAATTAATTAATTACATTATATTTTAAAGCATAAAAGAATATTACTATATTTTTAACATTTGTTAGATTTTGAAATTAAACTTTTCTTTGGAAAAGTAGCGGAGTGTATGGCTAGGCATGTGCTTTCGGCTCGAGTCATAGGGTAAGTTAGGTGCATAGAAAGGTGTGGTCGGCGTGTACTTTTTCCCCATCTTTTTTTTTTTTTCTTTTTTTCTTTTTTTCGGTGTCTGATATTTTATTTAGAATTTAATTAATTTGAAATTAAATTTTTATTAGACTCATAAGTGCACAAAGAGACTCATAAATGAAAAAAAAAATTTAATATCATTCTTTCGCTATACATAATATTCAAATTCAAAATCTTGTGCACAAGAGGTCAAGTTCGTTCCACTTCTCTCCAACTTCCGTTGGTTTCTCCCGCATCCTTCAATTACATGGACATATATAATTATCAAAACCACGTATTTAAAGGTTTTTATTTTTGAAAACTACTTTTAAAAAAGTGACATGGATTATTGTTGTAATATTTGGTCGGTCGCACGTGGAATTTTAAAAAAAAATTGTCTTTTAATAAAATTTAAATTTATTACTCAATCCGTACTAAAAAGAATGATTAAAATACTTGAAGTACACAATTTAAGAAAAACAACTTTTGAAAAAAAAAATTAAATCACAAAAAATATTGAGTTTTTTTTTTTTTTTTAAATATACACAATATACTTTTATTAAAATATGTGCTCAAGACGTTTATTTTAAGATAATGAAAAAAATATCTTATTTTATTTTTTTAGACTGATAGAATATTAAAAATATTATAATTTAATCATAATTTTCAGTTGAGTATGTATCCGGGTAATGGATTCAATGATGAAGCTTTACTTGTATGCGGTTGCTGCAATTGTGATATGATTCTTTTTTAGTGGATCGTTTCAAAGTCGTTTATGCACTGAAAAATCAACGCAATTGACGAATTTTATGACTATTTGTTTTTTTTTTAAATGCAATTTAATAAATAATCCAAAGAACAAAAATCAGTGATTCATATGTAAAAATTCGATATCACTCACTTCACTAATGGAGAAACGATTTACGTTTGGCGTTCGGTAGGAGCGTTGTTAACACTCTAAATTGTGGTTTACAGTTTAAATTTAATTTCAAACTTTTATTGAAGTTGGACTTAAACTGTAAACTCAGTATTTTAGATTTAATTTTAATCTATCAAACGTAATTTTTTTACTGCATTTGAGTCTATAATCTCTAAATTATAAATAATATTTATAAAATTTATACAAGTAAATATGTGATTGCACATGATTTATTTTGTGTTATACATAAAATACATATAAACAAAAAAGAGATTTAATATAGCAACATTAGTATAATGTGTGAAATAGATAATATAATAATTTATTAAAAATAAATAAAATAAATAGAAAATTTAAAAAACCAGACAATTAAATTCAAAAAAAATTAAATTAATAAAAAATTACTTTAAAACTGTAAGAATTGAATAATTGGGCTAAAGTCTTTGAATAAATAGACTTAGCTTTACGTAGCACCATCTGAGAGCGACTGGGGAATCAGAGCAGATAAAAATTGCTTTCACAAAAATCCGTACTCCTGTGAGGATGATTGTTAGCACTAGCTCCGCCGACGTTTTCCGGACTAGATACAATTTTTTATTAATATATTATAAAAAATTATTGTAATATTTTATGTAATTTTTTTAATATTTAATTAGTTTTAAATTAAAACAGTTGATATTATATATATATATATTAAGAAATTATTTATTTATTTGATAAATAAGTTTTTGAATTTTATTTTAAGACAAACTCTTTAATTTTATTTTTTTTGTAAA
>JAUMHB010026258.1:0-23715 GCA_032359685.1 Pittosporum tobira
ATAAGGTTGTGTCGGAAAAACCGACCTTCACCTAACTTAGGTAATTATAATGTCTTGCTAGAGGCCGCTTATAACTTATGGGCTGAAAAAGAGTTTTGGGCCTACTGCTAATGTTAGGTGAACCTACAGGGTCACACACTAAGCGAACTAGACTTAAAATGTATTGGGCCAGACAGCTAAAGTTTCCTTGTTCTCTTGTATCTCTGATTAAAAGGGGCGGATTATAAAAGGAGGTACATAAACCTTTTTGTCTAATCCTATTTACAGTGAGGTTGAGAGACTTAGAGAAAAGGAAACCGGAGAACTGCGCTAGCACGCAAAAGGCTATGGCTCAGTTCGTGTGTGTGGATACCAATAAAGGCGTGGCGATTGACACGCTGATCTAGATGCAACTGTTCTTCTTATCTCCATCGAAATTCAATCAAGTATAATCGATCTTCTATTTCGGTTTTAATATAAGCATAGCTCCTGGGAATCGGATAAATTATTTTTAAATTCCGCATCGATTTTTGATCTGAAACCCTACATTTGTGTTATTATAGCCTATCTTTAAAAAAAACTATATTTCATTATATTTGTTTTGGCTCTAGAATCACTCAATTTGGACTTATAATGAAAAAGATATAGTCTTTCAAATTCAAATCATAGTTCCGATTGCTCTGTTTCTGCATAAAATTACAACAATTTATTTTCAAAAATTTATTAAAATACCAACTGAACTCTAAAATTTACGAAATATTTTTGACATCAACTAAACTTGTTAAAGTACTTCTATAAAAAGTTTGGAGTCCATTGGACAATCCCATATTGTTCTATAATTTTCGAATTAAGGCTGCAGAATCAAAATTTCCAGATTCATAACTTTTGTAAAAACTTCCATAACTTTCTTAAATCTCTTTTTAAGCTTTCATATGTATTCCTAAGCATAATTATACCATTTTTAACACTAAACATGCATCCTACTCCATTATTTTCTTTTATATAACATTATGATGTTCATGAAATAATCCATCTCTTTCTCCTTAGCAATTCCCATAACAACAACAATAATCATAAACTCCATGGAAATTTCATCATTTATTGGCTAAGCCATGCTTAAATACATCAACTATAAATCATCCATGACCTTTAGTAATATCATAAATCACTAGTACTCATAAAATCCTTAAAGCCAAGCTAGGTGTTATAGCTTAAATTTGATGATTCCAAGCAAAGCTCCAAGCTTACATGGCTTAAGCTCCTCTTACACCTCCTTTCCCTTAGCCTCCAATGGAATACAACCTCAAACTTATGGTAATCTTGATTAATATTGCTAGGTTTAAGGTTTACTTTGTTTAATCTTGCTTGCTAGGGTTTGGATATAGATGATCTTGACTTGATTTTGGGTTTTCTCTTTTTGTTCTTTCTTTTCTCTTTTTTATATGTACTTCACAACATTTACTTTGGGATCAATTTAAAATTAAATAAGTTTACTTTAAATTTAAAATTATAATTTAGAATAAGAGGGTGTGGACGTAATTCATAACTCTTTTATCCTTTAGTGCATTTTTTCTCTTAACATTCTTCAACAATTATTATTGTTAATATTTTTTTTTATCATCTATCTATTACTTCATTCATTCTAAAATTAGAGACAATTTTAAATTCTATTAAATTATATTTTAAAACTTTTGAAATTTAAATTCTAATATATATATATTTGTTAAAATTTCACAATTTGTGCATAATGTTGCTTACAATATTGACTTTGACATTAATTAAAATAAAATAAAATAAATTTACTTCAAATTTAAATCTATAATTTCACAAATTTACCATACTAAAATGCATATGTTGCTCTAAGTTTGAAAAATAATAATTTAATTTTATACTTTTGTAAGTCAATTTACAAATTTAAGTTGTCATGCTAAGCTTAAAAGAATATAATATTAAAGTTTGTAGTATTTTTTTAAGATATAATTTACAATTTTCATGAATAAGTATGAACTAAATCAAATGAAATTGGTTTAGTTTTGAAAATTTCATAGATTGAATTTACAAATTAAAAGGTACGATTGTTTTTATTTTATGACACAAACTAAAATACAAAAATAAATTTTTATTTATTATAAATAATTTAAATATTACATAAAATATGAGAGCATGTGCTCATATCACTTTTCTTCTTTATTTATTCATTTTTCTATTAAAAAATATTTTTAAAAATTTAAAAAATTGTGATGAGTATTTTCCTAGTAACATTAAAATGTTACTTAGAAAATGATAAAAATTCTTTATATGCTAATGAATCCATAATTTTATCATTTGTTTTCTTGTATTGATAATTAGATGTACAATATTATTGACTTATTCCGCAATCCTGCATTAATAAACATACTTCTTGCATTAATTGTTGTATTTTAACATTCAAGCTACAAAAACAGTGTTCTAACCTAAATGGTTGTGGCAACATAACGCTTAAATGATCATAGTCAAATATTAATCAAATATAAATAAAAATTAATTTATCTTAGACATTTAATAATAAATGAACATTAAAAGACCTCTAAAAATCTAATTACAAGTTAACCGGAGTTGGACAAATATTTTCAGAACAGTGTACAAAAATTACTTGAAGATTCGGCAAATACCATTAAAACCTTCTCCATCTACACACAAGGCCTACTGAAAAAGAGAAAAAAGCCCAAAGAACAAGGCCCAGCCCAGTTCATCAAATCATTAGAGTCCTCCATCTTCTGCCCGTGTAGTAGAGCTGTTAAATAGAAGCCGCCTCTCTAGGCCAATTCTTGCTCTTCCCCGTTCCCTCACAACACTGCTCGGTATCTCTCATTTTCTCTACCTCCAACCAGTAACACAGAGATATATACACTTCTATGTTTGTCATTTAATCAAACAGTTGTTGCGATTCAAACTCGGGTATAAACCTAAAACCGGTCTATGTAGATTAGCCGTCAGTGGTTTATCAGTAAAGTTTTATATGTTTTGCTTCCGTGTTTTTATGAATTTATAGTGGATGTGTTACTGAAAATCGTCGATGTTATGGTGTTTTATTTGTGTGGAGGATTAAGTATGTTTTGATATGAACTTGAAAAGATTTGCACTTAACCATGTTGTTTATTTTTATTAATCATTTGGCTTCTGTTTCTCTACCTCCAACCAGTAACACAGAGATATATACACTTCTATGTTTGTCATTTAATCAAACAGTTGTTGCGATTCAAGCTCAGGTATAAACCTAAAACCGGTCTATGTAGATTAGCCGTCAATGGCTTATCAGTAAAGTTTTATGTTTTGCTTCCGTGTTTTTATGAATTTATAGTGGATGTGTTACTGAAAATCGTCGACGTTATGGTGTTTTATTTGTGTGGAGGATTAAGTATGTTTTGATTTGAACTTGAAAAGATTTGCACTTAACCATGTTGTTTGTTTTTATTAATCATTTGGCTTCTGTTGTGTCAGTGTTTTGTTTCTTTACTAGAAAAAGATAGCCTGAAAAGTGAAAGGATTAATTTTTATGTGAAATACAATCACCCTTTCATAAATTTTGTAAAATGTATCATTTGGGTCAGAATTTGTTTTTGTACTGCGAAAAGGTAGCTTGATAGATGAAAGATTAAATTTTTATGTGAAAAAACGAGTATTTCTGTGTAATTATATTTTCGAAGGCAAGGGGGTTGGAATGGAATTTTTTATTTTTTAAAATGCACTGTTTGCCATTGAAAAATGTTTTTTTTTCAAAATAAATTTTTTCTTGATGGAACGTTGTTTTTTTGGTTAGACTTGATATTGAGAGGTGGTGATGGCTGGTAAATCGAACAAAGGAAGAAACAAGAAAGGGTCCCAAAATTCCACAAATTCTTCCGAACCTGTTGTCTCATCAGAGCTACCCTCAAATGATAGCTTAACCTCTTCAGAATCACCAAAAACTGTTGCTAATGGAGATGCGGCCATGAGTGAAGTGAATACAACCAAGTCAGAGGTCAAGGGGTTGGAAAATGCTGAATCAGAGAACCAGGAAAAACAAGGTAAAGTTGATTCTCTGGGCATTTTCCTATGTCTGTTTTGGTTGATCATGTAGTTACATTATTATCTTATTAAAAGCTCACTTTTGTAATATTGATTAGTTTAACAGGCCGAGACTTAAGAGAAACCTGCAGTTCTTCTTAGTAGTTATGGTCGAAAGAAAGCCACTTTCCCATTTATTATCCATATCAGTAGTTTAATTGTAAATAATCGTCCTGGCTGGGTTTAAATGGGTTAGAGGGGTTGGTCACCTTGGCGAGATGATAACTAAATACATTGGAAGACGAAGTAATTGCTCCCTCTGCCCCATATTAACTGTCACTCTTTCATGTTGGATGTTCTACATTGTAAAGCAAATGTCGAAGTTAGTACATGTAATCTGGGAAAGTTATAAGTAAGGTGTACTGTGAATTGATCTCATTGTATATAAATGATTAGAGACTTGTATTTATGTTATTAACTAATATATACTAACCCTTTGCGTGCATTTCACTCAAAACATTCATAATGTGAATTTTTACAAATTATTGTTAGTGGCACTGCCCAGTATCTCATTATTCTTCTGTCCTTTCTATCTATATCTCTTTACTTTCCTCACTTTGATTCTCTATCTTTTGTGGTGAAATGGTGGAGGTTGACTACGAAGTGATGCAATTATACATGAGGCATGAGAGATGAAACATTTTAGGTTAAGGCAAAAACTAATATTGGACTCTGCCAAACTCCTGAATTACCTGTCTACTATAGGATAGATAGTAATGTACTTTTGTTAATGTGCTTTGTCTTGGTGACCCTTTTTAATATACCTATTGTTTGCCAATTACTATCTGCAGTGCATGATCTTTGCTAAACAATTTCTTTAAAAATAATGTCTTATATTTATGTTCATTTATTAATTGTTATATTTTTCTCCTTGACTTGTCAAAAGAAACATAGTTTTATTTTTCTTCTTGATTCCTGTTTTCCTTCATTTTGTGTCTTTGAAACCATTGTTATTTTGTCTTGAACATGAATTGCTTCATGCACAGCTAGGTTATATATGTACATACATACATATATGTATGTATACATACATATATGTATGTATACATATAGTATATATATACATATTTATATATATGTAATCATTTTATTAAGCTATATCCAATTAGTTATAACTTAAGTTTTCTATTAGTAAGATATATGTATATACATATATGCATATACATATATCTTACTAATAGAAAACTTAAGATATAACTAATCGGATATAGCTTAATAAAATGATTACTGGGACTTTAATTCAAGTTTTGCCCCTGTGATGCAGGTGATCCACTACTATTTCCTGTTCCAGTCAAGACCCAAGGAGGCGAGAAGCTTGAGCTACAGGTATGCTGCCTTACTTCACGTCGGGTAGATTACCAAGTGGTGTAGTATGAGGGGAATATGTTCATTTGTTTATATTTTTGTGCTTTTGATGATTTTATCCTTTCCATTGGCGGTCATAATTGAATACTTTTTAAAATTTTCAGTTTTTTAGTACAAAAAGAAAAAGACATTAATGTTATTGATCAATAGATTTAGGCAATTGCCTTGTATTCTTTATATTGTGAATTTGTACATTGATTTGAGTTTGCAGTTAAGCCCCGGAGATTCTGTCATGGATGTGCGACAATTCCTACTTGATGCTGCCGAGACCTGCTTCTTTACATGTTACGATTTATTGTTGCATGCGAAGGATGGTTCAGTTCATCATCTTGAAGACTACAATGAGATATCCGAAGTTGCTGACATCACTTCTGGTGACTGTTTCTTGGAGATGGTAGCTGGTAAGCTAATGCTTCTCTTATTTGGTTGCTTATAACTTTATTGGTGATCCACATAAAAAAGGGACAAATACTTGGCATACTTCATTCGATGTTGCTTCAATATGTTTGCGATCTTAATTACGCCTGCCATCTGTTCAGTCATTGCTTAATTAATAGTTTTGCTAAATTAATAGTTTTGAGGTTTTTACTATGGGTTCTAACTTTGACAACTTCCGCAGCGTTATATGATGATAGATCGATCAGGGCTCATGTTCACCGTACAAGGGAGTTACTTGCTCTTTCCACCCTGCACTCATCATTATCAACTTCACTTGCTTTAGAGCATGAGGCTGCGCATGGCAAGTCTGTGGATTCAAGAGGTTTGGGACTTGGCCTTCAATCTTTAAGATGCCTTTGCTATATAATGATATCACGAGACTCTTAACAGGCTTAGCCCTTGATTACATTCTTTTCCAGAACCCACAAAGATTGAAGTACTGGAGCTTGAGAGTTTGGGTTTTATGGAGGATGTTTCTGATTCGCTGACCGACTTGCTGTCACCTCCTTCCAAAGAGATCAAGTGTGTGGAGAGCATTGTATTCTCATCATTTAATCCACCTCCAAGCTATAGAAGGTTTGTATTATCTTGTCAACTTCAGTGTTCAAGAAATCATTGTAAGTTAGGGAAGTGTATGGACTTTTCTACTTTTCTGTTATGCCTTCTCTATAAGATCAATAATAACGCTGCAGGTTCTTTTGATGCTACAGGCTTGTTGGGGATTTGATATACCTGGATGTGATGACACTCGAAGGGAATAAATATTGTATTACGGGGACGACGAAAATGTTCTATGTGAACTCAAGCCCAGAGAATAGCCTCGACCCAATACTGGTCAAAAATGCATCTGAAGCGACCACACTTATTGGGTTAATGCAAAAAATTAGCCCTAAGTTTAAGAAAGGTAAGAAATTAAATGTTTGGATTAGTTAAACTATTTTGGGGAGTCTAATTGTCTTACAACTGTTTATGAATTCCTTGTTCTTTCTTTTGTTTTGAAGCTTTTCGTGAAATATTGGAGCGGAAGGCCATTGTGCATCCTTTTGAAAATGTTCAGTCAATGTTGAAGCCTAATTCATGGCTAGGAGTGTATCCCGTTCCTGGTAAGTTAATATGATGGAATCTAATTTGATATTCTAGACATGTAGATATTTATATATTTATGTAAACATGCATACATATGTAATTACATATCTGGAGATATATTTAACTACAATAGCTGAATAGCCATTAATTCTTTTATGGATGCCTTTGGTTCTAGATCACAAGCGTGATGCAGCTAGAGCAGAGAATGCGCTGACGCTTACATTTGGAAGTGAGTTAATTGGCATGCAAAGAGACTGGAATGAGGAGTTGCAGTCTTGTCGGGAGTTTCCTCATGCGACTTCCCCAGAAAGGTATATTGTACGGCAATTCTAATAATAATAATAATAACAACCATGCAACTCTAATAAAACAAAATAATTCTATAGCTCATACAAGTCTAATAAAAAAATTTTTCTATGCGCATGCAATTGTGCATGTAAACGTGTTATATTGATTTTGTGTCTTGCTAAATTTCTAGACATGTTAATGATGGCCGAGAAATTTATTTGCAGGATTCTGAGAGATAGGGCTCTCTACAAAGTAACATCTGACTTTGTCGAGGCAGCAACAAGTGGCGCTGTTGGGGTTATCAGCAGATGCATTCCACCAATAAACCCAACAGATCCGGAGTGCTTTCACATGTTCGTAGAGCTTTCTTGTGTCCAATTAGTTATAATTTTATACTATTGCCGTTATATAAGGACAGTATTTACTTGTGAATGTTGATTTCGAGCATTTCTAAGTATAGATTAACATGAATCTATTTAAGTTCTGATTTTTTTTTTTTTGCAACTTATTGTAATTTTCAAATAGGTCAAGATTTTCACAATTGTATATTTGTAGTGAATAAAACACATTCATGTGATTTTGAGTTTAAAAATTTTAAAAATCAACTTAAAGTCAATAATGCTCTTATATTTTGGAATAGAGGGAGTATTCTTTATTTATGCTGTAAATAACACTAGCGAACTATGTAAAATGTTTGAGCTGATAGGATCCTTCACCAGCTACTGCTTACATATATATGTATATGTATATGTATATGTAGTTATGTACATGTGTATATGTATATGTAGTTATGTACATGTATATATGTTCATGTATATATATTATTTATATATGTATATGCCTTATATAAAATAATTACTCATTGGAAGTTGACACATTTGTTGTGTTTTTGTTTTAGGTATGTTCACAACAACATATTCTTCAGTTTTGCTGTTGATGCTGACCTGGAGCAGCTATCCAGGAAACAGTCTGAGAAGATGGTTGATAAATTGTCTCCAGGAGCTGATGGAATTAATGGGGTAAAATCTAGTGTATCAAACACAGAGGATCATATTGTGGAATCGGCTGCTGAGGTGGCTGCCGAGGTACAGCTGGCGGAAAGTGAGCAAGCCACTTATGCCTCAGCAAATAATGATCTAAAAGGCACCAAGTCATATCAGGAAGCTGATGTTCCTGGTCTTTATAACCTTGCTATGGCCATTATTGATTATAGAGGTCATAGAGTAGTAGCACAGGTTTGTAATTAATCTGCTTCAACCTGTGTTTCAATATTATTTCTGTGACTCTAATTGATTATAGGTTTCTAAATCCTGCGATGGCTTTTCAATTCTTTCCATCTAGCTTCCGATATTACTCTGCGAATTTCATTGCTATCTCTAATTTCGTTCAAGATGCTGTCATTTTTTTCCGGACCTTTCTATCCTTATGGTCAGAGAATGTTGTTTCCTTTAATACGCTCTTTACATGTTTCTTCATTTTCATCCCCCCTCTCTTGCAGAGTGTTTTACCTGGAATCCTTCAAGGTGATAAATCAGACTCCCTTCTGTACGGTTCTGTTGACAATGGCAAGAAAATCTGCTGGAATGAAGATTTTCATTCCAAGGTGAGAAAGAACATAGATTTTTTCTTTATTGTGTGTTGCATCTTTGTCTTCTAATATTTTGTCAAATGAACTTCACCCTTTTGATCCTAAAAAATTAATTAAGGAAATCATTACAACTTAATGGTACTTCGGAAATCTGGCAACATTAAAGTTATTTTCTATGTATTTCTCCAAACATGAAAGATGTCTACTTCAGTAATAGAAATTATTGGATCCTTTCCTGTCATCTTTGAAACACGTATCTTATTATATAATGAGTTCTACTTTAGTAATAGAAATTATTGGATCCTTTCCTGTCATCTTTGAAACATTTATCTTATTATATAATGAGTTTGCTCATGTTTTGTTATTATTGCTATTGCTACATGTGGAAAGAATTGTAAAATTCTACCTTCCAACTGTAAACCCTAAGTTTGCAAGTTATACCTAATTTTCTTACTGTTGATGATTTTGACTTTTGAGTATTGGTGTGCGGGTCTATCACTGAATGCACTAAACGCACTTCACCGTTCAACCTATGTTCTTCCACCTTATCTTGGATTTGGTGATGAGAAGACCAGGGCAGGGGGCATTTCTTTACAAAAAATTGTTTATCAACTTAGAATTATGATATGATTTTATTTATTTATTTTGGTTGCAAAAACGCTAACACAGTCTCTTTATGATCTTAGGTACTAGAGGCTTCAAAGCGCCTTCATTTGAAGGAACATACTGTTCTTGATGGATCTGGAGCTGTTTTTAAATTAGCTGCCCCAGTGGAATGCAAGGGTATTGTTGGGAGTGATGACAGGTAAATGCTATCTTTAGGCTTTGCCATATTCAAGGTTTCTTCTAATTTTTCCTAAACTTGCTTTTATTTCCATTGTGGTTACTTTATGCCTCATTTCTTCGGGAAAATTTTGGATGTGTAAAACTGGTTGACAATTTAATAAATCAGTTTCTAATACTACAAATGGGAAGATTGATGGTTCCAATTAGATATTGTAATGACTCGTACTTCATCGCCTTTATAATGAGTCATATTTTATGTTAAAAATCCATTTAATGTTAAATGAGGACTATTTAACGGTGACGTACAAGGAAACAACTAATCTATAAAAACTCAGTGATAACAAAAACAAATCAATAAATGTTTATTTTATTGTACTTTATCACCAGGGGTTACTCTTCGATTTCAGGCATTATCTTTTGGATCTGATGAGAGTCACTCCGCGTGACGCGAATTATACAGGACCTGGTTCTAGATTTTGTATTCTGAGGCCTGAAGTGATTACTGCTTTCTGTCAGGTAAAATGCTTGTTATTTTTATTTATTTAATTAATTTTAATATTATTCTGTGACTTTGTTTGTCTGTTGTTCTAATTTGAATTGGTATGTATGGAAGGCGGAAGCAGCAGAGTCAGAGTCCAAGTTTAAAACAAAACATTCTCCTGCAGCCACTGATTCTCCAAAAGTCAATAATGCTGAAGAACAGGTCCAAATGACAACAAATGCAGCAGAGGCAGCTACCAAGATACAGGTAATCTTGTCTTGTAGACACCTATCTCTCGTAATGCGGTTAGTTTGAAATACTGCAAATGTACTCTAAAGGGTTGAGTTTATGAAATTTGATGGAGTTCTTTTGTTTATGGGCCTTTTTTGGTGAAACTACAGTTTTGGTTAAGTGAGACATGCATGAAATGTTTATTTTTTAGTCCTTATTGATTTTATGTTTATCACAACTTGGAATGACGTTTTAAATATCATCAATTTGTGTTTGTACATGACAAGTCTTTTTGACCTGACTATATTCTTGACTTGGGGATGAGAGTGCACCTATATGGAAGGGATATTAACATTTTCTTAGCGACCATAATACCTCTTGCAACTTGAATCTTATCAACCAAATTCGAGGTCTGATTCCTCTTGTTATTGATGCACAATTTCTTGAATTCAGTATAGTATCCAATCAATTTGCTGATCATGGTCAAATTTCATGAATTGGCATGCTCTCTGGTGTCAGTGAATGATTTCTTGCATTGTAATCCTGACTTTTAATGCTGTGGATTATATTCTCAGTCTCTTAACATTGCTTCGTTGGAAATTCTAGCTTCACATGTTAGGACTATAATCTGAAAAATAATTTCTGCAGAAGTTGTAAGTAACCAATCAGTTTGTTGTTCAAGGGGCAAAATAAACCATGTAATCAACTAGGGAATATCTTTTTCTTTTAATTGTGTTGAGTGGCTAACCACGATAACTTGTATGCATTTTAAAATTTTTTTATTTAGTTATTTTCTAAGGCATTATTTGGACTTGTGTATCGTTCTCTGCAGGATACGAAAGAAGAGCGTGAAAAGGATTCTACCAAAGAATGTGGTTCTGGACATGTTGGCAGAGGAGAAATGTGCAAGGAAATTGTTTTTAATCCTAATGTCTTTACTGAATTCAAGTTAGCTGGGAGTGAAGAGGTAATTCTAAGTAACAATGTGATGATTTTAAGTGGGGTCATCTGTATGAATTACCCTAACCCTTCATACTATGTTCTTGGTTGGTATTCACCAGGAGATAAATGCAGATGAAGAAAATGTGAGGAAAGTTAGTTTGTATCTTCGAGATGTTGTGCTCCCAAAATTTATTAAGGATCTTTGCACTCTTGAAGTTTCACCCATGGATGGTCAGACATTAACTGAAGCACTTCATGCTCATGGAATTAATGTTCGCTACATTGGAAAAGTAATTATGCATCTTTTATCACTTAAGTTTAGACTATATATGAGTTGAAAAATATGACTTGAACTTATTTGAAAATGGCACAAATTGTCTTTAGAAAGTTAAACTTGATCTTATATTTTGGAACGGATGGAGTAATTAGTAAACGTTAGTGTTTGAGCTGCAAGATACCGAGTAGGAGGCATAACGGCAATCCGTAGTAATCCTGTTATCTCATGTAGTCCTGGTATCTTGACGTGTTTTAGTAATCTATCTTCAGGTAACTGATGGTACCAAACACTTGCCTCATTTATGGGATCTTTGTTCAAACGAGATCGTAGTCAGGTCGGCGAAACACATAATCAAGGTGTTAAGAATTTTCTTGCCTTTGTCAGCATCTTTTTATGTTAAGAATATGTGGGATTATGCATTTTAAACATGTTTTCTACCGGCTGTGCAGGACTTCTTGAGAGATGTAGAGGATCATGATCTTGGGCCTGCAATATCACATTTTCTCAACTGTCTCTTTGGAAACTGTCAAGCGATATCCGGAAAAGGAGTTGCTGACAGTACTCCCTCACAGACACCAAAAAAGGTTCATAAATGCCTTTCTGGCTCTAGTATGGTGTTTCTTACTTTCATGATATCCTACACTTTGTAGGAATCTGTCCAATTGTAAATTATGCTGGATAATTTACTTAGTTTAACACTGCGTTACAATTCTACAATTCAGCAGAATCATGCAGGTCATCAAGCTTCAGGAAAGTCTTCTAGGGGGCATGCAAGGTTGAAAAATGGGTGCTCTATCAGAAGGCAGCTTTCGTCATATAAGAGTCTTACCTCTGATAGCTTGTGGTCTGACATTCTAGAATTTGCAAAAGTCAAATACCAGGTACCGGAAACATGTCTGAATTTTTGAAGGCACATAAATGGTATGTTTAATATTCCGTCATGAGTGGCTGAGCTTTGTATGCATTGCAGTTTGAGTTAGCTGAGGATGCACGAACACGTGTAAAGAAAATATCAGTTATACGCAACCTTTGCCAGAAGGTAACTTATTTGGGTTCCATTGCACATTTGACTGTGTTTTCTTTTTGACTTATAAATAATTTCAAACGTGTCTGAATTTGTGAAGGCACATAAATATTATGTTTAATACAATCTTTGCTTCATGAGTTGTCCTACTCCTTCCGAATTTTCACTGTTATCTTAATGTTGCTTAATTTTGGGTTGATTTCAATTTATCCTCTTAAAATCAATTGATAAGATTTCTGGTTTTTAAGTTCATATAGAGAGCTGCTGACTGGTTAGCACAATATTTCATTTGTTACTCCAAACAGGTGGGCTTGAAAATTGCAGCTCGGAAGTATGATTTTGTTAGTGGGCTGCCTTTTGATACATCAGATATATTGGATATCCAACCTGTCGTGAAGCATTCAGTTCCAATATGTTCAGTAGCCAAAGATCTTGTGGAAACAGGAAAGGTCCAATTGGCTGAGGTATGCACTATTCTATTACATAACTGTGAACTTGGAAATATACTTTGTTGGTGCCTAAGCTTTCTGATTTGACTTGGGCTAGTATATCAAAATCTGTGTGATGTGGGTTGTGGAGCTAATAAAATTTCCTTTTCTATCTTAAATAATATAAAAATAAATTATTCGTAAATAATCTGAAATTATAATCTAGAAAAGCAAGGGTGTATAGTGATTTCAGATAACAAGAAGAGAAGTTGAATTTGTGGTTATTAACTCCCTTTTTCCTTAACACAGGGAATGCTAAGTGAAGCCTACACTTTATTTTCGGAAGCATTTCAAATGCTTCAGCAGGTACTCTCTCTTCTAATTCCTTTTCTTTGTAATTTATATCTCTTTTCACCTCTTTCCTTGTATTATTTTTCAATGCCGCCTTTGTAACGTATTGCAGGTTACCGGTCCAATGCATAGGGAGGTTGCTAACTGCTGCCGGTATGTTCATCAGTTATTTTGATTCGCACGAGTTTCCACCATTTAATTATGCTTCTCTTTTTCTTTACTAATTTTATCGGGGGAAAAGAAACTTGCTGTTTTGGCCGAGTTTATCCGTACCCGGTTGCATAGTTATCAAAAACGGCCTGGGCGTTGATCCGGCACCTGTTCAATGGTCATGGTTTAGTGGCTCAACTGGAGGTTCAACCAGTCGAGGCGGATTTTTATATTTTGTTAAGAAATAAACTTAAGCACACATCTATCTGAAAAATCAATGATGCATGTCTTAAATTTAAGAAAAAAAATTTCTCCATCAGAACGATAAAAAAAAAAGGACCAAACTATAGTCATATGAACACTGAATTGTATAATAAAATTAAAAACAGCTGAAACTAGCAGTCTATGGCCCCACAATGTACACTTATGAATCACAAGGGGCCTAAATTACTCGGGTTAAGCATTTTCTCTCCATCCTCTGGCAAAACATCAAAAGACAAAAGCCAAGTAATTTACCCCAATCCCTAGTATTTCACTGACTCTTTGTCCTTATTTCTTTTCCTTCTTTTTCGCCCTTCTCGCCTTTAGATAAGTACCAAACATCAGAAACTTATTTCTAAGATTATTCCTCGTGAAATTGTCAAAGATGAAATGTCACAATTCTTGGGTAGCCACAAAGAAGTATATTTGGATCAAAAATATTATGGGAAACTGCAAATCTAGCTTCCAAAATGTCTATTTGGATCTCTGAATATTTGCTACTTTTTTTTTTCGAATTTCCTATATGTTAGTCGAGTATCTGAACCAGAACGGTTTCCATCTCAGCCGGCTGATTCATGGATTTTGCAAAATTCCGATCAATTTCAATGGTTTGGTGCAGTTTTGTTGCATATCCAGTACTCTTAGTGGATTGAGTCTGTTGAACGTCCGGCACCTGGCTGAACTGGTTAAACCGACCGGTCCAAACCATTTTTTTATAACCAAGCCCGGTTATTGTTCCTTATCTGCTCGTCTTGTTTACTTTTTATGGTCATACTCTATATTTGGAACTTTATAGTAATTTCATTATATTTGTGAATCTGATTGTTGGAATTTGGACTACAGTTCATATTCTTTTTTATATTGTGTGAGTGCCTTGCTGCCAGCTACTGTCTTGTTTTTTTTTCATGTAACTGATGCTCTTGAAAACTGATATGCAACTTTTTTTCTGTTTTCAGTTACCTTGCCATGGTTCTGTATCATGCTGGAGACATGAGTGGGGCCATAATGCAACAGCATAAGGAACTTATTATAAATGAACGGTGCCTTGGTCTTGACCATCCTGATACTGCTCACAGGCACTAGTTCTTTGCTCTCTTTTTAAAGCCAGAATACTCCTTTCTGTTTTGGTGCTTCAGACATCCTTTCAACACCTGATGTGCTATTTGTCTTTTGCAGTTATGGCAATATGGCTCTTTTCTACCATGGACTTAACCAAACAGAACTTGCTCTGCGGCACATGCACCGTGCATTGGTCCTACTCAGTTTGTCATCGGGCCCAGATCACCCTGATGTGGCTGCAACATTTATAAATGTTGCAATGATGTACCAAGATATTGGAAAGATGAACACAGCTCTTCGGTATTTGCAAGAAGCCTTGAAAAAGAATGAGAGGCTTCTAGGTGAGGACCATATTCAAACTGCTGTATGCTTCCATGCTCTGGCGATTGCTTTCAACTGCATGGGTGCCTTCAAGCTCTCTCACCAGGCATGTATTTTAATATCATTATGTTTTTCGTGTTATATATATTGGAATTGCTGAAATATTTCTTGCTGTTAAGTAAAATACTGACCAAAGAAAGCTCTCTGGCGTGACAGCATGAGAAGAAGACATACGATATACTTGTCAAACAGCTTGGAGAGGAGGATTCTAGAACTCGCGATTCCCAGAACTGGATGAACACATTCAAGATGCGTGAATCACAGGTAAATAAATGAATTCTACGTCAGCTCTTTTAAATATCTCCTCTGATATTTTTTTTTTCTGGTTGCTAATTATTAATCTTAAATAACAGGTGAATGCGCAAAAGCAGAAAGCTCAAGTGCAAAATTCAGCTTCTACTCAACAAGCTTTTAATCTCGTAAGGGTATGTCTGAATTCCCAGCATCTCGATTATCCTAATTTTGTGTCCCATTCATATATTCTAGTAGGACCTTTTGTTATTGAAATGGTTGCTTAGAATGGTGAGGGGCAGAAGGAATTAGATGGTATCAAACCACTGGAATATTTCACTTGACATATATAGTACACTCCCTGTACAAATCCTTCCGTCCTATTTTAATTGATGTAGTTTGAATTATGTGGTCAAATTGACCATTTTTAAAATCAGCAAAAATTGTACTAATATTTCTAAAATGAGTATTGCTAGAGTAGAAATTATGACTGTAGTAAACGACATAGAATTTACTACCACAAGCTCCAAAATTTTTGATTTTGAAATGTAAATAAATATGCTTAATTAGTAGTAATATCTAAAATGGTTAATTTGACCATAAAACAATTAGGACAATAAACGTGGTACGGGTGTGGTATCCAATATTTTCTGCCGTCTCCTTTGTTGCATATGACATGCCATAATAAAATTATAATACTTTGTGTAATAGTATGCCGTCTTCACATCCTAATTTAAGTTGATAATGTTCGACAGTCCCGTCCTGATTTGATAAAAGCATTTCAAGTTGCTTCTGCTTTGGGTAATACGAGTGCATCGGCTTCTGGTAATATCAGTGCCATCCCTCGAGGGAGGGGAGGGAGGGGAGTCGATGAAAGAGCTGCCCGAGCTGCCCAAGAAGCAAGGAAGAAAGCTGCCGCAAGAGGACTATCAGTTCGTGCACAAGGCGTTCCTGTCCAACCTTTACCACCAATTTCTCAGCTTCTCAACATACTCAACCCGGGTTTGACTGCAGATTCTTCAGCAGCCGTGAACCCTGATGGAGAAAACAGGAAGAAAAAGAATGAAGCCAATGGTCATGCGCCCACCACTGGAGATGAAGCACCGGTAGGCTTAGGCTCTGGGTTGTCTGCATTGGATCCCAAGAAGCAAAAGGCAAAACCGAAATCAACAGCTTGAAAAACTTCCAATTTTACGGCTAGAGTTTACTAAGAGCTTCCATTGCAGGGGAGATATGTACTCTCTTCTATTTAATTCTTTTGATAACTATGGTCACAAAACTTCTATTTTGAGGGAGCTTCTGAACATTTCGTTGAGAAACAGAACTATTTACTTAGGTATAAGCTTAAAAATAATAAAAGATGACCAACTTTTGTTTCTTGTCTTGTTCGTTTGGTAGCAGCGGTATAAATCGCGGTGATTTGCAGTTTAAATTTAACTTTAAGTTTTTGTTAAAGTTGGATTTAAGTTATAAATTTAGTTTTTTGAACTTAATTTAGCGTGTTATAGTTTACCAAATATAATTTTTTATTACGTTTGGGTGTTATAATTTCTTAACGTTATTATCAAATGTGAGCTAAATGGCTTGTGTCATTACTTACGAGCTAGGTTTAGATTTTTCTATTATATATTTTGTTTGGTTCCTAAGCTTAGAGTGAAAGTTGGGAAATGGATAAATAAAAGAAACAGTGAAATTCCAATGGTGGAAATACAAATCTGTCAATAAATTAAGCCTGTCAGCTTGATTCTAGGGTTCCGTTTGATTCATGTCATTTTTTTCGGAATTTTTTTAAAAAAAAACGTTTTTCAAAGAAATTAATTTATGAGAAAATATTATATTTTTTAGTGTTTGATTGGTAGAACAAAAAATGAAGTTAAAAATGTTTTCTTGAGTTTGAGCCACCAAATGAATTCCATCAAATTATACTTTAGAGTATAATTCCTTCATATTATGGGTGAACATAAAAATTTATATTATTATTTCAAAGGATGTTTAAGTTAGTTGAGATTAAGGTGATAATCTGAATATTAAGTAGAAGAGGGTGGGGTTTACCGTGTATTTTGAGAGTGTATTTTAGCAGAGATTTGGTTCAGTTTTTGTGTTGAGAGCGGATCCCCTCATTTGTGCAAATGAGACGTTATTTGTAGACTTGGCCTACACCCGCAGCCCGATAAAGTATGCATGGTACGCCTTATTTGAGTTGACAAGGCTGTCGGGTTCAGGCGGCTGATTGGACGCGTCTTGGAACTTGTTTTATAGCCTTTGGGCCACTGGATCCAAATCCAGGTTGCGTCGGGCCCAATCGTTGGGGTAGATTGGGCCTACTAGGGCTTGGGCCCAAGGCGCATAGTCTGAAAGTCCTTGACAGTGTTGGTCTGACCAGCCAAAGGTTGTGCCAGCTTCCTCTGGGGGCCGATGGCCGGGATCAGCTCTTTTCTGGATGAGACCGGTCGCCGAGTCTTGAGGGAAGCCGGTGGCATAAGTTGCCATGTGGGATGCCACATTTGTTCTAATTATAACTAATGTGAAAACTCTAACTCTAATTTGGGACGATCTCCATCAGTCCCCATATGAAATTTAACCATCAAAGTAGCCGTCACAATGCCACAACTTGGCATGCTATTAAGAACGACATGACCCCGTGACAGTGGCCGAGGTAAAAGTTAGAGGTTAAAGCCCAAAAAGAGCTTTGAATTCTATTGCTGTCTGGTTCCAAAGTTGAGACTCCAAATTTATGATCAAGTTCCTCATGATTTTAATTTGGTGCCATTTTTATGATTTTATTTTCTTCAATTCATCATTGAAGAAACTCAAATTTCTTCAAGAAATAACTCAATATTTCTTTTTTGTCCTTGTGGTGTGTCTGAAAGTTGTAAACTAGAAATTAAGAAGTTCCAATTTAAAATAGTCTCATGGATATTATGTTTAGTTTGCAAATTTTAGAGGCACCACTAGGACAACTAATGGAGTGCGCCTTACAAACTAAATGACCAACTCGTTCTTTGCACAAAGCACCATTAGTAGTCTCTCCATTCCCAAAAAAAAATGCGGCAATGCTCTTCCATCAAGTATAATTATACCGCCATTATACTGCAACTATTAAACTAACAAGTGAGTAGGGTTAGACAAAATGCAAAAAACTACTCTTGGACAACTAATTGAAGGTAATTTCAAAACAACTAATATTATTATTTAATATAAAAATTTAAATTATTCCTACTTTAAATTATCTCTTTTGTCTTCATTACTTATGTCATTTCCTTAGCATAATTGAATTGTCCCTGAATACCCTGAAGAGTAGGAAGGGGTGATGTAGGTTCCTTAATTAGTGGCACCAAGGATCTTTCTTGTTCATTGGTAGAACCATATGCTTCCACATGTGGAAGTTGTTTTCATTAGTAGAATATGTTAATTCCAGATGGGACTGGGTAATTCCTTGGTGGAGTGAGTTGTGGTTCTTGGTAGTGTTTTGTGTGTTCCAGGCATAACTAAGTTATAAAGGTTGCATGTACGAGTTAAAAACTAAAAATTCATTTCGAGAATAGTGGAAAAATGATACAGGTGCACAAGAAACTGAATCTCTATAAAAATTATGTGGGCTTTAATTTCTTGTTATTTTATTTTTTTTATAACTTGGTGACTTTTAACGTATGCGTATGATTGCTAGAGAATATTAAATAAATTAATATTCTAATATTTATGGTAATTTATTAAATAAGTTGCTCGGCCTGTAAGTTGATTTTCCTTGGCCACAAGTAACATAAGTAATACAAAATCTATTTTATAATCGTTATTTCATATATCAATTTTATATTTTTGTTTTCTTTTTACATACTATCGGAGCATTAGGATTCAATTTCAGCAACAAAAATATTTGTTTTTCTCCTGGGAGGACAATACATACAGATATTAAATTGAGAGAACATTTAAGGTTCTGCTATTGGTTTCGTAGCCTACTTATCCAGTTTCGTAGACTGACTTTCGGCACTTGCCTCTCTTAGATGTTACTCTTCGCATACGGGAGCCTTCGGCAGCGACAGTTCTGTCGTTTGATCGTCGAGTTTCTAACTTTTCGGAGAGGATTCATTCGTTGTCTTCAATCTTTGAATTCACATGATCGATATGGTGTCGAACGATTAGACATAGAGGGTTTTGGTGTCTAGGGTTTCGATCTGCATCATCGGTTTGCTTATGGGAGTCGATGAGGTGGCAGGTGTTGATTGGTTTGAGTGCTGTGGTCAAAGTGATTATCATGCTATCGTAGCAATGATTGTGGATCAGAACATGAACGTATATGATCTCTATTTACAGTGGTGGGATATATGTACTGAATATAGTCCAACAAACCAATTAATCCCACGGTTGGCGGCCTCTTTTGTAATCAATATTTCATATATCAATTTTATAATATTATATTTTTTTTAACAATAATATTGTTCTTATTGAGTTGAAATTAGTTTAGGAGAATTATCCGTTACACAAAATTTAAACGTTTGCTTGAAACTTTGTTTGCTAAAATCTGATGTCAAACAGGTGCTTGAGCAATAGACTTTTGAAATTAGGGTTTTAAATTTTGATTGTTAATTGTTTGTAATTAATCTTGAATAAATTATTCAGCCTCTCCCCTCTCTAGTCCATTTCTGTTAACTAAGTGTGCCAACACACCTCCAGTTTCCTATGCAAAAAGTGTGTTCTAGGTGATATTGCACTTATTATTTTGAAGGCTACATAGTGCATTTGTTAAACTCGAAAACAACGAGCTATAAGTCGTGATAATGGCCTAAAAGATTATTGAAGATGACATGGATGCTTTGTTCAAGGTAGGACTAGAAGGAGTAGGATGACATTCATGGGCTGACAGATTTACATCCGCAGGGACTGTAAGTTGGCAGTAAAAACTTTCTGACCTTGCTTGTTCATTGTACCTGTTTCAAAAATAAATAAATAATATATTTGAAAATTAGTAGTGGATAAGTGATTTTCTTTTGTATAAAACTAAATCTTATTAAGAACTGAAAGGTTAAAATAAAAAGAGAATAATTAATGACAAAAGACTGAAGTAGAATTTGTATTTCAAACTTTACCTGAAAATAAAGTTTGCATCCAAAATTTCTTAAATTCAAAAAATTACCATGAACTTTCATTTAAAGGATTAAATGCACTCTAACTTCATTTTCCAGTGAGATTTTAACAGGAATTTCTCTAACATCATCAACTCTAAGGGTATTTCGGAGAGTCCATAAAAATTTATAGCTTTCTCTATCCTCTATCTCTCATTCCTAAATTAAGAGGTTAAGATAATCCATGAAGACTTTAAGAAATATTCAGTAGCATATTGACTACTGATGAACTAAGATGAGGTTATTGATTCTTATATGGAGAAAACATAACATAGAGGAAGAGGATATCAAATGAGTCTTGATTTTCTCTCCACTATCTACAGATCTATCCCTTCTTTCTACTACATATTCTTTTCTCTCACTATATGTAGCTGGAAGTCAGAAGCAAAAGGTGTTGCTGCTAAATAAAAGGTTCAGGGGCTATAAATGATCTGGGTTGTGAGACCCCGACCCTAATTTATGTAAATTATGTTACTTAAAAAAAGTGCACATAAGAATAAAATAAAATAAAAATTGTAACCTTTGTTAGTGATACAATAAATATTATAAAATTTTGGACAATTAGTAATTAGACAATTAATAATTAAATCTGAGAAATTAAAATGTTGTGATTGAACAGTAGAATCGTATTATGTATAAGGGCCATAGGGGGACAATAAATGATGTCGAATTTACAAATAACAATAAAATAAACTTTCATTAAGTCGAAAATATATTTTCTATCGTTTAGAGGTTATGACGTTAAATTTTAAATCGGAACATAACTAGGCTAAACGGGTAACATCACTGCGACCAGAGCATCTAAATTAGTAGGAGTTTATCGAAATATTGGTGGGATTCCTGCGTGTGTCAAAATTGACCAAGTTCAATTGGTATTGTAATTAAATAAATTAAATTTTTATAAAATTTCACATACATATATATAAGCATATATTTTCTGATAAACTGATTTGATTTACAGCAGATAAAATTCCTCTAAGTATTTTGTTGGAAGATGAGATCAAGTAAAAACTAGACTATGACAAACAATTACAGGAAATAATGATAGATTGTCTAGAAGAATATGATATTATATTATTGAGATATTTAATAACGATTACATGAGTGACCTTTAAATAAGCTATGTTACTTGTGGGCCAAATAACTTACATCTAATCCAACTTGGAATCTAAGAAACATATTACCATAATAATACTAAGAAACATATTACCATAATCATACTATAAATATAATATTAATTATATTAATATAATATTAATTATATTCTTTAATATCCTCCCTCAAGTTAAAAGTCTTATAGAATGAGTTTTAGTTTGTTACATAAGCAGAAAAAGAAAACAAAAAAACAAAAATTATCAAAGGTAGTCAATGATAAATAATAGTAGCCAATGGTAGTCAATCCTAACTGAGATAGAGAATGGTATTTGACCCTCAACTAATCGATAGGCAACGTTATTAGACCCTTAACTAATCAATAGACAACGGTATTCGATCAACAACTGATCGATAGATAACGGTATTCGACCCTCAACTGATCGATAGACAACGGTACCACCAGTAGACAACAGTAGTAGTAGCAAATCTCGGTGATCAATCGGATTGAGAAACGCAACAGAGAACATATTTAAAGAAGCAAATGCAGTGGAGAGTTCAACAGTGATTAGGGCTTCCGATATGGACAAGATGAATGGGAAGCTCGACGACGATATCTCAACTCACTACCACCCTCTTCCCCAAGATAACAACCAACATATTTGATATAATTTATTTAGTAGAAAAATTAAATTAGGGTTTTTGCCGACGGCTATGACAGTCGCCGGCGTCAGCGGAAGCAAAATAATTTTAAGACAAAAAACCTAAAGGTTTGATACCATGTAAAAAAATATGATATTATATTATTGAGATATTTAATAACGATTATATAAGTGATCTTATATATGTTATGTTACTTGTGGACCAAGTAACCTACATTTAATCCAACTTGGAATCTAAAAAACCTATTACCATAATAATACTAAGAAACATATTACTATAATAATACTATAAATATAATATTAATTATATTAATATAATTAACATTATATTCTCTAATATTGAAGTAAATAAACAAAGGTGCATAAATGTAAAATGTAGTAAAGTAAAAAATACAAGATTTTTATAATGATTCGTTTCCTATTTCACTTTTCCTCCTGAAATTTTGGAGGGAATCCACTAAGTTTTTAATCCTCAAAGGTGGGTTCAGGACCAATTACAAGTTCACTAAGAATAGGTTTAGACTATTATACTTAGTCCTGAGTGTGAAGTCAGAATGACTGGATTGTTGTTTGTTGATTGTGAATCAAGGCTGATTCTGACGAGCAACATATGTTATTTCTTTGATCCTTGCTTGCTTAGATTAAGCTTGTGCAGTGCTTCTTGTTATTGTTGATTGCTTGAGGAGGCTTGTAATGTATAGGATAATGAAAGCTTTATGCGCTTCTGAGTATACCTTGTATGCTCTTTGGATTGCTCAAATAGCAGAGATGTTTAAGGGAATTCAAATTTGTTGTCTCATTTGCTGTCTCCCACGGTTTTATTGCATATAAAATTTACAGTTAATTTTTGCAGTTAATAAATTTAAATGCAAACAGTTGTTGAATCATATTTGGAACATCATATGAGACAATATTTGAAACAACATGTTTGGACCATGTTTAACGATAATCTACCCTCGAGTTGCCATCATCTCCTCTTATATATTGAGGATTTCTTCAATATGAATTTCAAATCCTTCAATGTGAATTGGTTGATTCATATTGTGTGAATCAATCCTATTACCAGTTGTAATATCCCACCATTTGATTTGCCTGAACGACTATCTCCATGATAAGTGGGATTTGTCTTGGGCGTAAAAAGTTTTCATATTTGGAGTTGGCTTGATATCAGTCAAAACCTTGATGTAAGAACCCAATATTTTAACATTATTTATCTTTAAATGATATTTTGGGGTTTTCGACAAAAAAAATGTCAACGTTAAAGTTAGGCAATATTTATTCACGTGCGGAACGCCGCAAAGTATTTCTGGACCCCACAACCGAAAACGTGTGGACCCCACTAATATTCGTTTGACGACTTTTGATGCCCTAAAACTTAAATTATTCGCCTGTCACTTTCTAATATTACT
>JAUMHB010026269.1:2072-15357 GCA_032359685.1 Pittosporum tobira
TTAGCCAAGACAACGCCGAAAATTTGAGGTAGTATAGGTAAAGAGGAGGATATCTTATATCCATTACGAAAATGTCCAAAATAGTAAGCTCAAGGTTAAATGAGCTTAATCGCAATCTGCCAGTCACCACCTTCAATATTATCAATCTAAATTCAAAGCCTAGACTTTGTTTAAATATTAAAAATATAGTTAAATTTCTAATTATCTTCTATTCTATCTATTTATTAAGTTATTTTCGTCCGAGTTTGGGCGGGTTTCACGCGATAACTCAAGGGAGACAACACCGAAAGCAAAAGAAGAAACAACTTCCTCCAATTAAAGGCTTTGACGATTGCTAAAAAAGAACGGCTTCATGCAATAAACGCCTATTTTCCTTCTCAGGTAATAAAAGCCAAAGACGTTGCAGTCGTAGAAAGTTGATTCCTATGATTCACCTGATTCTTCTCCTGCGTTATGCCTACACAAAACCAAGGATTTTGAGCTTTGACAGAGAGAGATTCAGGAAAACCTATGATCCGTTATGTAAATCTCAAAAGCTAGGTATTTTATTTTTTGTTAAGTTTGTTTTGTTGATCTTATACCTCTTCTATCAATTATGTGACCATTCTCATATATTTATGTAATATGCTTATATATATATGTTCGATTATGATTTAGTAGTTTCTTGCTTGCATGTTTATGCTTTGCTGAAATTCAATTAATTTTTGTTATACGGTATATGTCCATGTGTATGTGTATATATTTTGTTTATTATCAGTTGAATTTAAAAAAAAAAAACAAAGAAAGTGTTGACATTATCAGCTGAACTTAGAAATTACCATTTTTGAATCATTTTTTGCACTTAGAAAGCAAACTCAATGCATCAGTTGGGAGGTTTATTATCAACCACATGAGTTGCCACTTGCGCTTAAAGTCAAAATGAAATTGTAAGCATATGAATAGGTACATATGGGTTCAATTGTTACAAAATTATTGTTGAGTTAATATGATTTGATTCATACTATATAAGGTTTCTGCATGAGACTGTATGTCTGTAGCTTCCCAAAATTGTATTTTTGTTAATTCACTTTAGATTTTGGGTTTTGATTCGGCGTAATTGCGTTTGCTGCTCTGATTGAAGGACTTGATGCATTTTGATGCTCTGTCTATTCGAATTTATTGAAGATAGTTGAATTTGATTTTAGTGATTTTCTTGGTGGATGTCAAATTCCTTTGCACTCGAAATTCAGATATGTAGTACTTCATCAGTTTTACTTCAGCTTCATATTTCAAAGTTAGTCCCATAATATCTGATTACCAATTTCAAATAATTTTGGACCAAATTGAATTTGACCTATAATACCTGATCATGACCTTCCTAAAATCTGATAATGAAATTGTTATTGCATTCTAATCCTGTGAGATTATGCTATATTTATATTAAGGACTCTGTGTATTTGTTATATTTATGTGTAATCTAATAATATGTTTAGCTTGAAGCTTATTCTTAGTGTACTTGGGAATTGAAGAAATTTCATTTTCTTATACCATTTTAAACATGAAAAACGCCCCTCTTTGGTTAGACCAGTCATTGTTTTGTGTTCTGATTTGGTTTATAATGGTATGAAACATCAGTCTATGATTAGTTTGTCTGATTTTTATTTTTTCACTTTCCGTTTTTAGCTTTTCCCCCCATTTGAGTGTGATCAGGGGAAGACTTTATATTTTTCTGAGTTTTTTTTGGCCTTGCACGCAGAGTCAACTAACTTTCTTACATATTTTTCTTATATTGAAAAGTAATTCAGGAGAAACCCAAATATCAGATAAAACGATGATCGTTAAAGTTCATTTGGCAGCTCAAAGCAGGTGTTGAGTGGGTTGAGTTGCAACTAAAATAGCTGATTGGAGCTCAAACAAATGACTATGATTACACCCCCAACAAGCCTGATATGTTGAAATGTCACTGCATTTTTCATGAACTTGCACTTCAAGGATCATCATGCTTTTAATGCGGACTCCATTTCAAAATCAGAGATACAGCCGAACATAATTTTATTCATTTTTTTTATAAACCTTATGTATGTATTAATATAAAGGTTACATATTTAATCAAGTTATTGCTATGTTAGAAATGTGGCATTTAGGATTTCTCATTTTCTAGTGATGAGTAGTTTATGATTTAGAATCATATCAATAATACTCAAAAGGTTTATGAGAACTTATGTGTATCGTCTTCTTTGAGGTAGTAATAGTTCAAATAATCACTTAGTTGCAACATTAGTCTGTGATTTTAGTTAATTCAATTAAAAAAAATGAGAGTCGACATTAGACTTTGATATTATATATGGAGTATTGATACTTTTTCTTATACCGATTTCTTCATATACTTAGTTTGTGGAGGTCAAAAATTAGTTAAGACAATATGGAATATGAAGTGAGTTGTATGAGCTTATATTGTTAGATGTGTTGCACCATCATATTACTTAAGGATTGCAATTTTGAAGAAACTGATACTAGGTTGCATCGTCTTACATTTTCATTTGCACAAGATGATGTTTGGATTTATTCACATGAATGCAATAGTTTGATTTATTGTTGTTTTCTTGATATTGCAGCTAGCCATGATGGCAACCGAGTTTCACAGTTAAGGATGGTATTTATTACCAACTGACATGGTACACTAGGCTTTTCTAACAACTAGATATTGTTGCTTCATGTATTAGGCATAAGCATGCTGTGAGTTTTAATTTGAAGTGGAAAGGAGACAAATAAAATACATTGGTGTCTAGCATTTTTTCAGAAGTGAAAAAAGGAAAAAATGATCCCCGGTTTCTTTTCAATTTTTTTTTTTTTTTTTGAACTAAGAAGATATGGAAAGAGGAGAATTTTAAGATATTTGTTTTTAATTATTAAGAAGAATTGTTTTTTCTGCATTATATAAAATCAATCTTTTTACATCTAGGACTATATATCAAATCTTTACATATTGGCTTTTCATAATTAATCAATACTTTTAAAAAACATTTGCATCTATTTTGATTTGCTCTCTTTGTGTCTCTTTTCTCTGCGTGAAATTATTAATGATTGGCCTTATAATTTGAATTACCCAGGTCTTCGTATCTTGAATGTTTTGAATATATTGCAGGATTTGTCTTAAAAGAATATTTCTAATTGAGTTGAAAAGATATAATACATTAAGTTTGACTTTAAATTTAGCTATATGGCCTTTTTTTTTATGTTAGAAATAGTTGCAGTCTTTTTTAAATTAATTTAGTTATTTTCGTAATTTGTTTTCTAAGCAAATCTAGACTTGCAAACTATAATTGATTTCATATTTATAATGGATTTTATGGTTGTTTCTAAATGACAAGTTGAGGTACATAATCTCTTGGCAGCACATGTACCTCCATCATCCTCTGTTCATTTTGGTGTTAATGAGTTCTTCCATCAAGTAAGTAACGTTTCTCTCAAATTTTTTAAAGTATTGTATTATGAGTATAGTAGTTAGTTAGAGTTTTCAATTATATAAATTTATATTGGTGTCTTTCCAATTATCTTTTGTTGTTCTATTTGTATATTAGATTGGAGATCAATACTTAAGTGATGAAAATAAGAAACTATCAGACATAAAAGATTCATTTTACCATTATTAAAAATTTGATGTGAGACACACTATTGTTCCTTGATGCTACTAATATTAATATGAATCGTTTTTTTGTTTCTCTCAAGTTTTATATTATTTGTTTATAAATGTAGTTACAGTTTTTGATTTAAAGATTATGTTGTAAATGAACTGAATATTTAAATATAGTGTCACATTTGTTTTTAAATAATATAACAAATAATTAGTGTTGAATATGTAAACTAAAATTGGTGATGAAGATTCATTTTCTAAGCTTTATATATATGATCCAAAGTTTATACTAAATTATATTCTACATATTCTTAATATTGATGTCAATAACACAAAATTCATTATAAACACAATTACTTAAGATACTATAAATTATAATTAACGTATTAAAAAATAAAAAAAAATATTTTAACATTTCACCTTAATATAAACAATAAAAATTTAAATCACAAAATTTATAATCCGTGCTTGACACATGTTAATAGTCTAATCTTAAATAAATCAGTTATACTTTTACAAGGACATGTTCTGTTTTTGTTGTTTAGTTTTCTTTTTCTTAACAACCGACACCTGCATACGTCATACTTCACGTTAGTTGCCTCCAATTATTGTACCAACCTTGTTCCCGAAGTCGCTATATACAGATCATCATTTATCATCTTAATAATTTAACTTTTTCATTATTCCTAATTTAGCACACCTTAATTATAATAACCCCTAAATTAGCCTAATTTACTACTTAACTTTATCAAGCATCTAGTATATAAGTAGATACCTTAATATCTCTTTTTATTTTTATTTTTTTATGTATTTAAAAATATGATTTCAATAATATTTTATTTTAATTTAATTGTTTTATTATAATTATTTTTATCTTTAATTAATATTTTTTATTTTTGAAATCCACAAAGACAAGAAAATAAAATAGGCAAGTACCACAATTGTTGTTTAAATAATTTTTCAAGAACCTTTTTTCAGCTTTGATACTTTCAATTGCTCGCGGAGTTCGTAGACTTCGACTTGTACGTTGCATACAACCCATCCCAATTAGAAATTAAGTCAATAAAACTTAGAAAAAATAACTAAATTCCCTTTTCAAACGTGTTAGGATTGCTAAAAATATAAAAATAGTAAAAAATAAGTTCAAATATTTTACAATTTGTTCAAAGTCACGTTTTAGGAATAAGTATTATTTGTATAAATAGTTTATGTAGTAGACCTTGTCAATTTGAATTTACAACTTAAATTATATTGACCGAATCTAGGGTTGACTTAGCTAAGACACTATAGTTAATCACTTTGATGGGGATTGTCTTAAATCAGGGTTAGGATTTCCACTTGGCCCTAATTAGGGCAAATGTGACATTCCACAAATTAGGGCAAACGTGGCATCTCACGTGACAGCCTAACGCTCGCGTGACAGTATGACATCCGATCAGCCGTCCTTAAGGTTCAACCTTGCCCCCGCAAAGTAGCATATCCGGCCGGCCATCTTCAAGACTCGACAACCCGTCTCGCCTAAAGAAGGATCGCCCCCCGGCATTTGACTTCCAGAAAGCACAAAACTCGGCCAATCGGCCTCCCAGGGGTTTCGTACCGCATCGGTCAACCCGGACCCTCACTGTCAGGAGCTCTCAAACTGTCTTCGGCCTCGGCCTACCCAGGTAGCGGATCCACTCGGCCACATCGAACACGCCCCGCCCTACCTGGTCCAGGCCCAGGCCCAGCGGCCGAAGAAAATAAAGCAAGTTCCCAAACAATGTCAAATCAGTCGTCTAACCCCGCAGCCCTGTTAACTCAAATGAGACGTTCCATACCTGCTGTCAACTCACAGTAGGCGCACCATGCCAACTTTATCGAGTTGCGGGTCAAGACAGAGGCTACAAATACCCTCTTCTTCACACAGGAAAAGGGATTTTTCGGACTAGACCTTTCCCGGACACTCCATTACCACTACTCCGCTCCAAACACACAAGAGCCAACACTCTCTAACTCACCGGTAAACTTGTCGGAACAGTACACTCTCTCTAAACTCCACAAAAATACTCCGGTAATCCCTTCCCTCTCCCACTCGATAATCAGATCATCATCTACATCCTTGCTAACTTAAGTATCGGAGAGGGGAACGAGGGAACACCCCCCTCGTGTTGTCCGTGTTTTAGGTTTGCTTGCTCTTGCTACTAATGTGTGCCCAGCTGAAAAGAGGTTTGGATTTGGTCGCATGTCAGAGCTATCCCAACAATTGGTGCTAGAATGGGGGATTTCTCTGCCTTACGTGATCCACCTCCATACTAAACCCTTTTCAGCACACGTCAGCTCATCAGAGCACTGTAGACACCACACCGGAGATGCACAGCACCGGAAAGGCATGTGCAACGATTCCCTGGCCCTTAGAAAAATGGGTCAATGAGGCTCCACCCAACACCGGGGACAACATTCTCGAGGCAACCCCCTCCGGCTCCCAGAACCGCTCTCGAGCCAAAGGAGACATGACCAGAGGCGACATAAGAAGGTCGAAGGGCATCAAGAAGCTCGAGACCTCCTAAACTCCCGTCAGAACGAAAGGCTCACAAAGATGCTCTAAGAACGGCACAACATTACTCTCGAGATATATAGGCTGAGGGGCAAACGCGTCATGGAGGACGACTAGCCTCATCAGACCGGTGCCCACCAGAGCACGCCCGCTCACCCACCCACCATTTCGCCCAGACAACTGAGTCTCGACACCAGGCACGACAACATTCACACCGGGACAAAGCGAACTCGACCCCGGTCTCCTCGAAGACCTGAGCGGAGGGAACTGAAAGAGTGCAAGAAGAGGATTATGTCCCTTGAAAGATTACTAGCCGATCGGGAGATCATGCCAGAGTACCGATCAGGCCCAGGAGGCATCCGATTCGCCTTACCCGAAGCTGGCGGTAAATTGCTCGTCGACTTCTCACCGGCACCTGAACAAGCACCCCAGCCATTTGAACCGGCAGCTTCAACGTCAATTTCCACTCAACCTCATGACTTAGCGTCGAAGCCATAATTGAAGAAAAGGACATGGTTAATAAAAGACTGAAGACCCGGTCCTTGTAGAATCCGAGGTCCCCGACCATCAGACCTCGTTGATCGCTTGGACCTTGGATGATCTCAAAATTGAAGTCTCAAGACCCAGTCCTTGTATAACCTGAGGTCCACGACCATCGAACCTTGTTGATTTCTTGGACCCTGGATGATCGTAAAATTAAAGTTTCAAGACCCAGTCCTTGTAGAATCTGAGGTCCCTAACAATCGGACCTTGTTGATCGCTTGGACCGTGGACGATCGCCAAACCAAAGTCTCCAAGCTGAAAATTGGAGTTCAAGACAGAAAAACGAAGCTTTAGGCGGCCTCGCCTGTGATGAGGAGCGACGCAAATGAGGTCCCACTGCTCTCATTGTGTTAGTCCATTGCAGGTTAAGACCATTCGAAGAACTACATCACAAAGAAAAGACTAGCCGAGCAATTTTCATTGCACGACCCTACATTGTAATAGTTTGTTCGCAAACGACAACTCTCAGTCAAGCAATCTTCATTTTGCACCAGCATATATTGTAACAGTTCGCTCGCCTACATATGATGAACTTTCTCTTTATCAATAAAAGCTCAGCACAGTTAAATCTCATGGTCCTATACAACTTATACGCTCTATCCGCCCGACCATAAGCACTTGGTCCGAAGAGTACAAGACTAAATGCTACACTTCGTACCCTCTATTCGCGCGGCTATAAACATTTGGCCCGAAGATCACAAGTACGCTGTATTTTATGCGCTCTATCCATGCGACCATAAACACTTGGCCCGAAGATCATAAATACGTGTCTCAAACGCCCCATCTGTGCGGCCACAAAAGCTTGGCCCGAGGGACAGGTAAACAAATCTCAACTATGCTTCATTTCCCACCCGCGCGCCTCACACTCGGCCCGGGCACATAACTAAACATTTGCAATCCACGCACCTTAGCACGGTTATGATCATTTGATCAGAGCAGCATAAGTAAACTCATCATGCACGTCACTCACACGCTCCATCCACGCGGCCATAAACATTTGGCCCGAGGAGCACGAGCCAACTAACCATGCCTACGTTTCGCTTAACGCTCTATCTGCGAACAAGTAAACATAACCGCAAATGCAAAATTCTTGTCACGCTTGTATCACTTGGTCCGAGGGGCATAAGTAGACTAACCATGTCAGTCGCTCATACGCTCCATTCGCGCGGCCATAAACGCTTGGCCCAAAGAGCACGAGTAGACTAATCATGCTTATGTTTCACTTACACACTCCATCCACACACCAATGAGCATAATCGCAAGGCACTAACCCCAGTCGGCGCTACCCGTCCGGTCTGGGGGGCAACTATAAACTCTTAACCCGGCACTACTCTCACAGTCACTCCTAAGTTTTACTATGCCTAAGATAAACCATAATCATGGTAAAACTGGGGGGGCATACTACGGATAGGCCGCTCGGGTCCCTTGGCTTAATTAAATGGCTCGATTTAATTCAAAATCAGGACCCATATGTCCGACTGGCATTTCAAAAAATAAACTTGCTAGAATCACCCCGGTAACACTTAGTTATTTTTCAAAAAATTGTAAGTTATCACACTTGGCAGACTTTCAGATTTTAATCTCCAAACAAGCCCTAAGCTGTTACACTTACAAATTTTATTACGCATTAGGGCAAACGTGGCATCCCACGTGGCAGCCTAACGCTCGCGTGGAAGTATGACATCTGATCGGCCATCCTCAAGGCTCGACCCTACCCCGCAAAGCAGCATATCTGGCCGACCATCCTCAAAGCTTGGCAACTCGCCTCTCCTAAAGAAGGATCGGCCCCCGGCATTCGACTTCCAAAAAGCACAAACCATAGCCAATTGCCTCCCAGGGGTTTCGTACCCGCATTGGTCCATCCGGACCCTCACCGTCAGGAGCTCTCAAACAGTCTTTGGCCTCAGCCTACCTAGGTAGCGGATCCACTCGGCCACATCAAATACGCCCGGCCGTGCCTGGTCCGGGCCCAGCGGCCGAAGGCAATAAAGCAAGTTCACAAACGGTGTCAAATCAGCCGCCTAACCCTGCAGCCTTATCAACTCAAAGGAGGCGCGCCATACCTGCTGTCAACTCACAGTAAGCACACCATGCCAACTTTATCGAGTTGCGGGTCAAGACAGAGGCTACAAATACCCTCTCCTTCACACAGGAAAAGGGATTTTTCGGACTGGACCTTTCCTGGGCACTCCATTCCCACTACTCCGTTCCAAACACACAAGAGCCAACACTCTGTAACTCACCGGTAAACTTGCCGGAACAGTACACTCTCTCTAAACTCCACAAAAATACTCTGGTAATCCCTTCCCTCTCCCACTCGATAATCAAATTATCTTTTATATCCTTGCTAACTTAAGCATCGGAGAGGAGAACGACGGAACACTCCCCTCATGTTACTCGTGTTTTAGGTTTTCTTACTCTTACTGCTGACGTGTGCCCAGCTAGAAAGAGGTTTGGACTTGGTCGCAGGTCAGAGTTATCCCAACACACTTTAATCTCCACAATCTAAAGTTTAATCCAACAATTTAGATTTATCATCGTCTGCCATTAATAATAAAAGACGTCCTTCATTAATAACGGATGATGTCCGCCATTATTAATGACAGATGTCCATTTTTTGTTTGGCAGAAGTTTACCAATATTAATGGTGGACGGTGATAAATCTAAATTGTTAGATAAAATTTTGAATGGTGGAGATTAAGGTGGTTTACCACAGTTCCACAGTCAGATCCAACCATGGATCCGATCTCATATATATATATATTACGTTTGAGTTTAATGAATGACTTTTCAACCATAGAATAACACTGTGTTTGTGAGTTACAAACATGAAGAAAAAAGAAAAGAAAATGGAACAAAATATAAAATATCAATTTTCTATCTAATTATTCCGTTTGTGAGTTTTTGAAGTGATCGAAAAGAAAAGAAAAGAAAAAAGAGAAAATATTAGCACTTTTTCATCCAAAGTTTTATTGTGTAGAATAGAAAAGAAAACTTGTAATTTTTTTATAATACCAATATTATCCTTCATCTACAATGGAAGAAAATTTATTTTATATTTTATATTCTTGTGTAATTGAGAATATAATAATAATTTAATATTTTTTTTTTTGTAAAACTCACGAACACAAAAAAAAAAATTATTAATTTTTTTTATTATAAACTCATAAACAAAAAAAAAATTCTTATAACTTTTTTATTTAAATTTTTTTTTTACCCCAAAATTTATTAAGAGAATCTGAGTTGCAACCAACCAAGTAAGTGCGAAAAGGATAGAAAGGACAGTTTTAAATGATGTTTTCCTTTTTTGAAAGCAAACAAAAGTTCAAACAGTCCAAGTTGGGCCACAGAAAGAGATGACAGAAGAAGGTATAAAGGAAAGGAGACGAGGGGGCCACAGAAAGAGATGACAGAAGAAGGTAGAAAGGAAAGGAGACGAGGGGCCTAACTTTCTTGACCACTTTCTCTCTCTCTCTCTCTCTCTCTCTCTCTGTGTCCTCTCCTATTTATCAGTTTCCTTAATACAGTACAATATATAAAAGGAAGGAAGGTGGAATGCCTGTCTGGTTTCTGGTTTAAACTTTGTTCCACGTAACTTACATACATCACTAAAGTGGAAAAAGGAAACCAGAAACTATAATTATTAATACCCTAACCATCAAAATTTTCTTTTTCATTCATAATTTCTGAGGGAGGAAAGAAGGAAGGAGTCATGGCAAGTATGGTTTCACAAGAAGCAATCAATCAGTTCAAGGCATTGATGGATCAAGGTTAGTTACTTATTTATCAGTATCAGTATTAGTTTTTGAGTTTTTTCGTCTTTTTTTTTTCCCGTATATTTTTAATAATTCTCTTTTGGGAATTACTTATTTGCAGTTGAAGAACCATTGAAGAGAACATTCCAGGTTCCCAAAAAAAATTTCTCCTTTAAACTAATTTATTTATTTATACAATCTCTCTGTTCTTCAACTTTAAATTACTACTATTACCTTTTTGTAATTTGTTATGGGGTGTGTGTGTGTGTGTGTGTATATTTATAACTAAGCCTGATCCATCACTTGGGCAAATAATTGGTTTTTCATATTGCATAACTTTGTTCTAGCTGTGATTATGGCAGCTTCATTGTGCTTATTTTATTCCCAATTTTTGAGTGTTGACCCACCCTTTAATCACCCTCTTTGAGTATTTGACTCTTTTATGTAAGTACATTAGTTGAAGTTTCTTTGTAGTTAGAATATTCCTATTATGGTTAAAGCATAATTCCATTGTAATCAAATTCCAATAGTAAGTCCTTGGTTGGTTACTAATGTGATTATATTTCTTATTTCACAGTCAACCTAGAATTGAGTGGTCAACTACTTGTATCTTGGAAGAAACTTTCAAGTCTTTGCAAGCCTAACGATATTTTTCCTTGCTAATAAACTCATTTTGGTTCCAATGTGTTGTATTGACCTTGTTTTGGTTAAGTGTTGAACACCTACCGTTGACCCATAGTAATGTGTGGTCAAAGTTCTCATATAATAAACTTAAGATTATAGTAGTATTAAGATTTCAGAGCACCCACAAGCATATTGACCCCATTATAGTAAGTTTTTGTTATAATGGGAAGTTTCAGAGCAGCCAAGATGTGACCATGTAAATTGCGTGCTGAATTCTGTTACTGTGATTTCCATATTATTTTATTAACTTATTTTTCGTGGGGTATAATTTCCATGTTGTTTGGGTGTGTGGGCTAATTGTATTGTCCTTCAATAATATATTGTGCACTGTTGGTGAAATTGTGTGTGGCTATTTTCTGTTGTCCTATCTGTAATCTGTCCTCAACTTATCAGAAATAAGGTGTAAAGGATAGACTATAGGACACTCGTTTGTCATAGTTTATTTCAAAAAAATATATAACTTATTTGTCAACTTAAATAAACTATAAGCTAAAAATACTTAATTAATTTAAAATAAGCTAAAACAAACACTTCTAAGATAATTTGTTTTTGAAAACAAGTTACAAGTTGTTAGAAAAAGTTGTGCCAAACAGGGCCTAGATTGCTTTTCATGCATAAAAAAGATCTATAATCTATCCTTTACTGTTGGATAAAGGTTAACTGATTTAGCTTAAGGTTTGTGATAGTTCTTTCTCTGAGAAAACTTCAGAGTTAAACAGTTACTATATCAGACCACAGCCTTTATGTTTTCAAGTATGAAACCTGTTTAAAAGATGGTCATCTTTCTTGATCTGCAGAATATTCATCAGGAAAATCCAACTGAAGCTATGGTTCGTTTCCTAAAAGCAAGAGAGGGGAACGTTGCCAAGGGCCATAAGATGGTTAGATCTTGTTACGTTTTCTTTGCTTAATATTTAAAAAAAAAAAAAAACCTTCTACCTTTAATTTCTATAATAGAAACATGTTTTTTTACTTTGAGTTAATGAGTTAACACTTGCATAATGTTCCAGTTGATGGATAGCTTGGAGTGGAGGGTGCAAAATGACATTGATAATATATTAGCAGTAAGTGTATATTTTTCTCTCAAATTTTGCATTATCTTAGAGCTATGCAAATTCAAGAACTAGGAACAAGTTTGATTTGACTTGTATAGTACTTAGGAGTTTAGAATCACTATGAATTCTAATGAAAGAAAAATAGTAGTTTTCATATATTTACTTATAAATCATAAGTTTTCTTACTTTTTATGTTGATTTAATATTCTATGAAAACAAATTGTAGCGTTAAAAAGTCCTATGTTCTGCATAAGGTGAAAATTAGTTGAAACTTCATCACTTGTTGTATTGTAAGCCGTAACCATAAGTAAACGTCTTAATCGCAATTCATGGATGATACATAGTATTTATTAAGTTTTTAGTAGAATTTTCTCTTAAACCAGTAGACATCCAGGACCAAAAGGTAGTATTATCATATAGTGAGTCTCAACAGTTATTTGAAAATATCTAGAGCTGGTTCTGTGTCTTCTAACTAGTTCCCACATCATATACATCTGATTAATAGATATCCATCGATTAGTTTGAATGAGAAGAGCTTGCTTCTACTTTTGTTTCCTCTACCTGACCACTTGTTCTGAACCATGTAGAAAATAAATGATTACTGAATACAGAGAATGTGGAATCACTTAAATTTCGTCAGCTGGCATGGACTTTGAGTTCCCTTTGCACTATGTTCCATTGGTCAACTTTATAACAGGTTTTCAGATGTACGCATGCAAACGAATCATACTTGTGTCACATTCTTTGTCCAATCTTAAATTTTCGACGTTCGATGAATAGATAATTAATGCGTTTACATTATGTCGAATTTATGATCTGAATTCTTAAGTCACTTGTCATCCAACTTTGCATTATACAAGCAAAATATATTTATTGCATAAACTTTCAAAATGGCAAGTGTGCCTGGACTCTAAAATTGTGGGGGGAGAGGGGGGGGGGGGGGGAAGAAAGTATTTTGTTGTGCATCATGTATTTACTATGCAATTCGTAATCATATGCAAATCATTCATTGGATTGAATGTTCTAATATTTTCATATGAAAAAAGGCCAGCTCACTTTCTACTGTATTAGATTGTGAACCCAATAGTATTGCTTTTCCGTT
>JAUMHB010026280.1:3947-23711 GCA_032359685.1 Pittosporum tobira
AAAAATACAAAAATAAAAAAATAAAATCTGAAGAACCAAAGCAGCTACTTTATATGTATAATAAAATCTTCATGCACACTTTAGAGGTAGGAGAAGGAACATAAAAACATTACATGGTGTAAGAGAAACAAGAACAACATGATTGGGCCAATCGTTTCCAGTTTATTAAGACACAGTATGATAGTCGAGAATTATTCATTGAAAAGTTTGTATGCACACCCCCGATAATGAAAGGGCAAGCACACTTTGGTTTGCAAAGATTTCTTTTTCTTTTCGTAATTCAGCTTCCAATTTTAGAATGTCTACTAAGTCAATCATTCTTGATATTATACAGATTAGCTTCTTTAAAGTTCCACCTTTTTCTGGGTGACAGCTTCAAAAAATTCATGACTACTACATGAGTAAGAGCTTACTATGTGCTTACAAATTCTCTAAGAAACAAAATGGAAATAGGATGTTAGAACACAAGTAAAAAATTATTTAAATGTGTGTGTGCGCACGCTCATTTTTAGTGTAGTAGGCATCCTTTCTCTTAAATGTTATAACATTATGCATATAACGATTTGAATGCATATGAACCTCCTACACGGAAAGCTGTTTACAAAAGCAGCATAATCATACCCCTTAGTTATTCTGGCAGTGCTTTTTAGAGCACGCCATGCAGTCAAAGCAGCAAAAGGAATGGCACTTGCTTCCTGAGAATTGACAAAAAAAGGTACAAAATCATGTTCTATATTCTTAAGTCATTCGAAAAAGTATTGCATAACAAAGTAAACAAACAGAGATTGGAAATGAAAAGTAAATTTGGAAACTCTGAGAAAATAAAAAATCAGCACAACCAACTTAAGATAATGTTTTCACTAAAAGCAAAATAATCCAATAATTACCACATGTGAAATTGATGTTGGTTTCGGAGTTAATTCATCTTCAGAAAGAATAGCATAGTCAGTATAGGTACCCCTCACAGCAGTTGGATGCAGTGCACCAAATACTTCCTGCCCGACGCGAAGTGACTTGACAGAACTTCCAATAGCTTCAACTTCACCACTAACATCGCGCCCCAAAATCAGTGGCAGAAGAGGTTGATATATAGAACGCCCATAACCTGCTCGCATCTGAAAAACAAAAAGGTTTTATACTGCTTAATTAATACAGATTAAGTTCAAAACGTCTGTATGCAGTACGCATGGTGGGTAAAAGTTTAATATCTTAAAGACAAAAGATAGACGCAACTAACTAATACTCCCTCCTTCCCAAAAAGGATGAGCCTTGACTCATCATTTTGTGAGACAAAATGATAAGGCTCATTCAGGACAGAGGGAGTATATGACATATGAACTGATTTGAGAGGGTTTACCCATGCTAGGATTATAATCTGTTTTCCACAACATCTAACTCAAATGAATAGTCAAGTGTACATTGTGCAATGCCATTGTTTAGAGCATAACATACAACTTACAATGCTTATTTCTCACTGGTGAAATTAACTGACGAGGAGAGGGAAGGAATTTTAAAATCGTTGGCACACTAAAATAAGTTACAGGCTGCGACAACAGTGAGCTATGCAAGTTAGATCAGCAAAACTTGTGAGTTTGATAAGAATTGTTCCATGGTTATTGTCAAGTGGGACAACTACAGTAATGTCAAACATTTTATAGTTGATCACGAAGCTGGGTACACTGTGGTGTAAGAATTAAAATTTCATCTACTAATGCTTTATTTGAATATCAATATGATGTACCACTAAAATACTCCCAAATCTACCAATTATTTAAAGAATAAAACAAGAACAAATGAAGTCTGGAAGCTCAGATATGCTCCACTATACAACATAACGTATCATGAACAAATGGCAAGGTTTTACTAAAAATGAAGAACAAACCTACCACATCTTGTTTAAAATGTGCAACAAATCCACATGGTATTGTTAAAAATGTGACAATACAGTATATTATAACTGTCTTTTTCTGTCGAGCATAAAAACATCTAGACTCGTAATTCACCAAAACAGTAAGCAGACTATTGTAATAAAATGGGGGAGAGAGGGAAACGGACTCTGGTGTCAAGGGGATTGACCGAGACGGCACGAGCTCGAACGAGGACCTCATTAGGGTTCAAAGCAGGAACATTTACATGATCACGCATCTCCAGCACATCCGCACCACCGAACCGCGGCAACACTACCGCTCTGCAGCTCGTAACGATGCTCCTAAACCCTAGCTTCCTCCTTGTAGAACAATTGGAATCAGCAGTTAAACATTTCAAGCCATTATATCTCAATAACAACCGCATCGTTGTAGAATCAAAGTGAACTTGAAATCAGAAGCTTCAAATTCACTACATGAACCAAATTTTTATTAGGTCTCAGAAATTGGAAATGGTCGTTTGAAGAGTCCTTTGTTCTAGACTTCAAATCGAAGAATTTAGAAGAGAGAGAAAGGGGCAGATGATGACGTGGATGTATTGTTATCCGCAGAAGAAGTAGAAAATAGAAATGAGCCTCGTAGAGGCCTCTCAGCTAAGGTCCACTACCCAATACCATCAACCAAACCCAGGCTTGTTTTTCAGCGAACTTTCTGTGTTCCTTTGATGTTCGGGCTTTTTATGGCCTTCTTGGTAAGGGCCCAAAAACCACTTTAGAACGGAAACAGGTTATTTCACATTAAAATTGTCAAATTTCTAACATCTACTATTATTTATGAAAATACCGCTTTTATTTGTAAGAATATTTCTATTTTTGGCAGAAAAATATATTTTCTGATCAAATCAATTTTTATTTTTTGAATTTTTAGAGTGGATATACTGATTCTACTATATATTATAATTATATCGAATTAAATTATCAACCAATGATCGACTCACACATAAATCACATTAATATGGATTAGAAATTGAGTAAAGGTTGAAAATTAATTTTCATGGATTATAGTGCTAGTCATATTGATATTTATCTGAAGACGTCTAGATCTGAGGCTACAATATTAATATATCAGTCGTTTGGTTTAGCATTTTTTTTTCTTTCCGTCTAAACCTTCGTTCTAATTAAATTCGAAATTTAGTTGTGATCGAACCCATAAAGAGAGACATCTCATAACATTATTTTTTTCATTTATAAAATTCGAACTCGATAATTTATTTAAAGGACACCGAACTTCTTTCGCTCCGTGCAAAGTAAGTTAGTCATTAAGGATATTAGAACTTTGGTCCGTATCTTTGTACTGGGGGGTTGGATTATGCAACTTGAAAGGTTGTTATCTTTTTTTTTTTTTTTTTTTTTGACGGGTTGTTCTTTTAATCCCTCTGACTTCTTTCTAATGGAATTATGATCGGTGGAATTGATATTGGGGGTAGTGAAAAAAACCAATATTTCTTCATCCATTGATTATTTTTTTTATTTTTTTTAAACGCTTAATTTGTTGTTTGTCTTTTGCAGGTTATCAATTTGAATATTTTTTATTTGTTGCTCCAAATCTCCAGTTGTAGGTCATAGAGGTGATGGGTTAAAAAAGGTGGAATATTTGAATTCCACTAGATCAAATTGAGTTCCTCAGATATGAAAAATTAAACACCGACTAAAATCTTAGCACAGTCAAATCCGAAATTGGGGATGGTAGTTTTTTTTTGGAATGAATATTTTTTGGTTGATCTTATTTTGTGGGTTCTAATGCTCTCGACGGATTTGAGGCTTAATTTTTTGCTCCACAAAAGGTTTTTTTTTTTTTTTTTAATAATATTTTATGGATTTGATTATGTATTCTTTAATTCTGGTCCTAATGTTAAATGTCAAATTTTGCAGGGTCCATGAATAGTCGTAAAGCCCTTTTTTCATCTCTATCGACACTTATGTTGCCTCAACATTTATCAATTTATGTCAATATTGTGTTTATTTTCACAATCGCGTAGTTATCATTTTTATATATGTATGTGTGTTACTATCTGTATATGCTTTCTTCATTATTTTAGACTACAAATTACAAATGAAAAAAATAAAATTTGAATACTCCACTCAAATTATAAGACACAAGATATATTTCTCTTTTACTCTATGTTTCATGTATATGTGTACATACTTTAAATTTATGTACTAAACTTACAAATAAATTTTGTTTGAAATTCCAATCCACCATTGCAATGTCGGTGTGATATGGTTTGTCTAATTTTTTAATTCATATTTTAAATGTTTGATTGGAAAGTAAATGTTTATTTAATTTTTATTACTCCCTCCAGCACTCTCATTTGAAAAGTTCACTAACATATATGGGATACATAAATTTAAATTTACTTGGATATAAACTCATCGATCCAGTTTGATTGGCTCATTAGTTTTTAGTGAAGTGTGTGTTTGATCTAGTGTCATGGTAGATGTTCTATTTATTGTAATATTTTAATTACTTGAGCTAAACATTGGTATCTACACCTAACTACCTAAATACCCTTTATATGTATGTGGTCGGGATGAGTTTTTTTTTAACACAATGCTTAGAAATTATTCAATATTCTATATAGGAGGAAATATTGGTCATTCTATAGGCAGGTGACACAATGTTACTTGGATGGTAATTTGGGTAGGTAGCAAGAATTGACAGTTAGTTAATTTGTAAAATCAAAACGTTTGAAATTGATACATTATGCAATTTAAGCTTTGAAAAACATCAAATCAACTATTTAAGTAGTTTATATTTACTCGCATTTAATGTGTATAAACTATGGAGTGGAGATGATGTATTCTACTGTTGTTATAATTTGAAGCTAAGATATAAAAAGTCTAAAAAAAAGAAAAACCCAACTTATTAATTTTATTTGCTACCACTCCCTTTTCCCCTAGTATTATGAGTCATTCTTATTGCATTATGTCATATAAGCAGTAAAAAAAAAAAAAAAAAAAAAAGTTACTTATGCAGTTTTATTTTCTGACGCGACTGGGCAATGAATTTCTTGATGGAGCTAATCCCAAATCCTAACCGAGTTGCTTGATTCTTCATGAATGTGCACAAACACTAAAATGCTCCAACACGCATTTGCGCACAAATCAAAAGTGTCCTGCCTGTACTTTTTCGTTTTAAAGAGTAAATCGGTAACTCTTGGTTATATGTATATATATTCTCAACTTGCATGCATAACGAAGTTCGTCAACCAGTTGGAGGTATAAATTTCCAAAGCAAATTGTATAGGCAGAAAATTGAAAATTGGAAGCTCATTCATTTGTTAACCACCACCCAATAACAAATAAGAAGATATTTGCAGATGGATGAACTCGTCAAGAACCAAGATATTTGCAGCCCCAAATGGTCGCTACTCACTTGATTATCCAATAAAACCCATGCACCCACTTCCTTTGTAACCCCATTGAGTTTACTCCTAATAAACAATAAATAAATAAAAATAAATTCAAACGATCCCCACTTCTATCAACAGAATCCAAAACTACATTACTAGAGTTCCTACATTGTAATCTTCTATCATCCATGTAAATAAATCTTCAATCCATTTAATTTTGTAAATTATTTTTGCCCTACTGTTTTCGTTCTTTCACAAGTCAGTTTTGGCGTAATTTTCATATCCTCATGTACATCTGTCTGCGTTTTTCTTTTTGGTATATGGCTGCTTTTGTACTATGTTAAGGCAGTGTGTGAGTTCTTTTATTTTTTCTATATATATATATATATATACACATACATACATACATTATTTATTTTGCATACATAAATTAAAAAAAAAAATCATATTTTTCACATCTGCAATTACCTCTTATGATTAAAAGTGTTTTACATTCTAATTTCTAAACCGACGATAGTGGACATCTGCAATAATTTCTTATATTTTTGAACGCACGTAGTATATGTAGGAGGACTAGTAATAATGAAGGATAATGATAATTTGTACTACACCCCAATATATTTTGTAAACCACGAAAAGGAAATGATAATTTACAGGGTTTAAAATTTACACCACCAAATCCGGTATTCAACATTCATCCAAGGCAACCCAAAAGAAGTTCATGCCATTTATCTACGCAACAAGAACACAAGCTAATCCTAGTTAGTTTCCCTCCTGCAGTTCATAGATTCAACTTTTTCCTAATTTTCCAATCACTTCTCGGCCACTAGATAGCCTTAAAACTCTTCCAAGATGACAACAGAGCCAAGTTACAATTACAGCTTAAAATACTATCAACCGGTTATTTTACTTGAGGGATATTTTGGTCATGCCCGCCAGCCATGGTGTTAGTAGCAGTTGCAATCTTTGGAGCAAAACCTGGTGGGACATCCAGAGTAGCAGCATTAACCTTCTCAGAAACTTTCGGCTGCTGAAGAACAACGTTAGCACTCGGTGGGACATTTGGATTTCCCAGAGAAACAGTACTATTGGAGATCTCCGTAGCTTTTGGTTGCTCAACTTTAACTGCAGGTACATTAGTATGAGAGGCGGCAGGCAACGACATAGGCACAACATCTGAACGTTCCTCTACTTTCTGCTTTTTTTGTGTTGGTTCAGTTGGAGGAGGATAGACCCTCAAAGTGTTGGGTGTGTGAGAATCTAGGCCTGCTTTGGGCTGGTTTGCAGTTGCAGAATCGTTTAAAGCATGAAGTTGCTGCAATCTGTAATCAGTCTCAGGTCGACGGCAGACCTTTCTCAGTGGCACAATTTCCTGAATTAAATGAAGAACCAATTCAGCGCTATCAGACACGTGGAAAAGAAACATGACCAGGTTCATAAAACAATAAAAGTACGATTCTACCAAACACTATCTTCTGCATAGGAGGCAAAATAGAAAACTTTTGTGTTTTACAGCAAATTAGCGCTTCTATGTTTCTGAGCCTAAAAGAGAGTGTATTTCAAGTCAGGAGTAAAAGCTCGTACAGTTCATAACCTTAAAATAGCACTCTTAGAATGATGCTTTTTGCACAACTACGGAAACTGATAAGTTCTGCATTGTTCTTAGTGTGTGAAGCAACTGTCGGATAGGGCTATCCAATTTATTTTCTTCAATCTAATGATGAGCCATGCTCGGCAAAAGAAAAAAAAGTAAATCCAAATTCGTATAACATACTCACTCCGTTTCTAAGTATAAGAGAATTATTGATTTTAAAAAGTTGACTTCTAATCTATTTAAATTTAAAATTATATGAATTTATTTGATTATAGACAATATAATCGTGAAAATCTTGAACTGTTTGAAAAATACAACTAATTGTAAAAAAAGAATTTTTTCAAAATTCAAATGGATTAATGTTAATCTGAAATTGAAAATGATGAAAATCAATATTCAAGTGTCAATAATGCTCCTATATTTTGGAATGGAGGTAATATATTGCAAGACTCCGTGTTTCTCATTCTTTCTTCAATGAATTTTGGTACGTTAAACCAACAACACCATATGGAATGTGAACCCAAGAGGGAAAAAGGGAACTAGAAAGATCAGTTTCAACTTAAATCAGCAGAACAGAACAACTTAAAAACATACAGCTAAGGGCCCACCTAAATGAGCTCAGAACTAACTTAAGTGAAGAACCACAATATAATAGATTTTAAATAAGAAAGAAAGAACAAAATACATGACCTTGACTGTAGGAAACTTTAAAGCAGTTGCATACCTCAGATTGATCATGATCATAGCGCACCAGAAACCTACAACGGCAACCTCTAACATCATGCCTTCGTCTTTGTGCATCAAGAACATGGGCATCAAAGTAAAGAGCCTGCTCTTTGCCTTCCTGAGAAATTTTTAGAGCCTTGATAAGAAGACTGCATCAACTAAGAAATAATATAATATCTTCTCATGAAAATATAAGGTCGCCTGTGATTTTCACAAGCACAAGCGCACAACAAACCTGAAAACAGAGTATAAGGTCTCCTGGGAGAACTGCTACGCATTCCGAGGATTCACATGGGAGAGACCGTTGTCTAACAAGCTTGCAAATATTAACCCATTCATCCTCTTCTGCTCCAAAACCAGCAAACCGCACCAGAACTTCCTGAAATTTCCATCAGATACCATAAGATGGTGAAAAAGACGGCCAGAGGGCCAAGACTCAGAAAATTAAGATTAAGTTGGAAATTCTCTAGCAAACTCCAGTTAGCATCTGAATCATTCTTCTTCAGGGATCATTTAACTTCTAGAGCATGTTCAAAAAGAAAATTAGAACCATTTCCAGCTGTGGTCAGCAAGACAAAGAAACCTTTCACGACAATTTGGAAGAGTCACCAAGGATATCAAAGGAATTTCATTTGTGCCCATCCTACTCTCGTAACTGCAGACCCACTTTTGATTTGTTTTTGACAGGTGGCCCATCTATTTTACTCCCTCTGTCCCAAAATAAATGCTCAGTTTTGACTTTCTTGGTCAAAATTAGATTTTTAAGAGTTAACTATATTCTAGAAATTACAAAAACTACAGTTTGTAGTAAATTGTACGGTAGTTTCTTATGGTCATATTACATCCGCCTATAATTTAGTATTAAAAAGGGTATAAAAGTCAACTTTAAATAACAGACAATTGGACTTAAAAAGTTCAAGGTGGGTAGTTAATTTGGGAAGGGGGGGAGTATTTCTTTGGCACTTGGTAACAGGCACATGATAGTTCTGGTCATGGTCCAATGATAACCAAAGAATTTGGAGAAGTTCAAAACAAAATGCATACCAGTGCAGATCTAACACTATAAAGATCAATTGTATTTCAGATCAGGATAATATGAAGGTAACATCCAGTTACAATTCAAGAAATGCAACACGGAATGATAATTACAACAAAACATACCAACTGACTAGGAGCATTTCAAGTCACTGAACAAGTAAAGATAGCATAGGAAGAAAGAAAGAAATAATCCACTCATCAAAAACAAGGAAAGAAAGAAAAAGCAGTAAAAAAAATTATGTAAAGGTTAAAACAGCTTTGAGTAATTACCGGGTCACCCGTCTCAAGATTTCTATGGGATAGAAAGGTTGCAACATCATACCTGAGAGACAAGAGAGGGACTAATTTAATATTTATTTATTTATTTATTTTGGGCAAGTACAAAGTTCATTTTTCAAAAAGAAGTTAATAACTACTAGCTTCAGAAGATCTAAATTCTAACCATGCGCCGTCCCTTGCAGATTTAGCTTCAAACTCCATTGAATTACTGTCTGCCCCATTCCTGCCTGCACCTTGAACTAGTGACAAAATATGAAGAGAAAACAAATCAAAACAAGATAAAGTGAAGAAGCAGAAATCCAGACAAAATATTAACTAGAGATTCATTATTAGATAAAGCAAAATGGAGAACCCCTCTATGGAAATTAAAATGGGAGAGCTGACACATCAGTCCTATGCCTCATAAATTCAAGATGAGCATACTTTCACTAGATCATTGGCTTATGCAAAATGTTTTCCTTCTCTCTCTCTCTTTCCTCCCTCAACTTAGTGGAGGTTCACATAATCAAAGAATATTAAGGACCCCAACAAGCAGCATATTATGCAAGTTTACTAATTGTAGTGGTTATCCATAAACCTTGTTGTATTAAACAAACCAAAGAATCTGAAGGTCTATAGTAACTCTATCTCAAACTTTGCAGAGGTATTTAAAAAATTTTAATATCTTGAAGGTATGGAGTAAATTAGGTTTAGGGCTTCATGAACTCGGATAGAGAAATGGGTTCTAACTTCTGAGGAAGATGAAGAGGGAAATTTGCAAAGAAAATGGAATAGTAGTTAATGCTGATTTGAGGGAAAGAAAGGAAAAAGAATAAGCTAGGTTAGGACTTGGGAACAAGCAGAATTCTCCAAGTACAGAGAAAATTGGTAAACTGAGCCAAGTTTCTGTTAGAAGTTCAGTTGTATCATGTATGCACTTTTGTGTAACTGGTTTTTAGTTGTAATGTACTTTTGGAAAAATGAATCTGCATGATATCTTTCTGCAGTAAGTGTCATTCCTGATAACCCCCATGCCTTTGATGTGTATAACCAAAGTTTGCATGCGGTATCATTGTTTAGATCATATAAACAATGGGAAAGAATAAGAGCTTACAAGAACCATTTAAATCAAGAGTATTAAGAGAACGAGATAGAGTGGTTTCTCTCTGGTGTTCCCCACTGAACAAACTAGGTAAATATAGGCAATGGAGAGAGAAATTACCAGACACGTTGCAAAAGAAGGGATTAGTAGTCACAGATTAATATAACTATGGAAAGACTTCATGTCAAAATTCACCAATAAAAAAATTTTAATCTGGCAAAATCAAAAGCTGATTTACTCAATTTCAGAAAATCTTCCACTTTATTAAGTATCAAAAATAAAGTTAACGAAGTATGAAAATGAAGTTGATGAGTTGGTACATAAATCGGACTTAAAACAAAATCAGAAAGATGTGGTATCATTTGAAGCATACATACATTTCAGGAAACAATAAGTGAATAAGAACGAACTTAGCAGGACTGAATCTCACCTGCAGGAGCATGTACTAGATGCTGAGGGGCTTGAGTCACATTTCTACCTGTCACTGAATCAATGAAGGCTAAAAACTTATATTACAGTAAAAAATAATAAGACAAAAAAAAAACAGAATAGCTCAAAACAAACTTCAGTTGTATTCCTGATAATCCCTGTGCCTTTAATGTGTATAACAAAAGTTTGCTTATGTCGTGCCACCATTTTGGCATTTTTATTTATTTCTCTTTAATTAAAAAAATGTGACAAGGGATCAATAAAAAAAATGAGAAAGAATTAACTCCAAATTTTGTAACAACTGCTTCAATAAAGGTGTTAACAGACCCTCTGATATAACTAGGAAGTAAATACGAAATGGAATGAGAAAATACTAAACAGCTTGCAAAACTAGGAAGTAATAGTCACCTATAAATATAGCTATGTGGAATTTGAAAGTCATCATACAAAAATTAACAGATAATGTCAAATTCACTTGTTTACTGAAAAAAAATGAAATAAACTCAGCTAAATGCTATAGGCAATTAATCTTCACTTCGTTGATTATAAAAATAGAAGTTGACAGAGTATAAATGAATTTGATATGCAAGACCTTACACAATACTACAAATATGTGAACCCATTTGAGCCATATAAAGATTTAAGGAAATGACAAGTAAATTAGAACTTTGAACTTTAACAAGATTTAATCTCACCTGCAGGAGCAGGTAGATGTTGAGGGACTTGAGGCACATTTTTCACTGTCAGTGAAACATTGAAGGTTAAAAAATTAGAACATAAAATAATATTAGATAAATAATGCAAATACAAACAGAAATGCTGCTATATGGTGCCTCTAAATACAATTATGTGAAAATTGATTATCGCCACCCAATATAATTATCTGATAATGTCAAATTCACGCATTTTAATATAGAAATTTAAACTTGACCAAATGCTGTATTAGGCAATTTCATAAAATCTTCACTTCGTTGCGTATACAGAGAAAGTATAACATAAATTTGGTATGTAAGACACAATACTAGAACCATGTGAACCCATTTGAACCATATAAAGATCTCAGGAAATGAGAAATAAATGAGTAATTTAGAACTTTAAACTTTAATAGGATTTGATCTCACCTGCAGGACCAGGTAGATGTTGAGGGGCTTGAGGAACATTTTTCACTGTCACTGAAACATTGAAGGCTAAAAACTTTAGAGCATAAAATAATATTACACAAATAATGCAAACATAAACAATTGCTGCAATATAGTGCTTTTAAACTTCAGTGTTATTCCTGATAATCCCTATGCCTTTGATGTCTATAACCAAAGTATGCATACATTGTGTCATTGTCTATGGGGGGAACATTTTGGAGAAGTATCGAGACCATATGGGAACGATTTTGGAGAAGATCTTAATTTGGAAAAGAATTTTGGTTATCCTTCCATCTTTTCCCCCGTTAATAAACTGAGGTGAGATACTATATTAATTTTTATTGGTACTTTTATGTGTTAAGGAGAATAGATAGTTACGTATATGTGCGCACACACACGCGCACACACACACATAGAGAGAGGCTATATATTTGGAAAAGATTTGGGGAAAGAATTTGGAGAAGATTCTATATGGAAAAATATTTTCGCTAAAGTTTAGGGTTAATGGTAAGCAATCCCACTCGACCAGTTGGCCGGGAAATCGAATCTCATGGGGAGGACATACCGAAAAACATATCCTTCATCTTTTCTCCTGTCAATAGGTTTCACAGCTGATCAATTTCATTGTTATGAGGAAAATGGAGTAATTTCCAGGCCTGCACTAGGGACACGTTCCTCTATATTGTTCTTTCAGTTGCCAAGTTCCGCAAAAGGTACGGAAAGCCCTAATTTCCCTTCTTTATTTTCAATATATATAAATTTATAATGTATAAATTGTATAACTGGTGACATTGTTTTTCTATTGTGATATCTTTTTATAGATAAGTTAGGCAAATGTATTACCTCACTTTTCCACAAAGCGAGTAGAATACTTAGCATTTACTGATTTATAGGCATACACACACTGATATCAAGCTTTTATGAAAAGTGACTTGTTTAATTGTTGGAATTTAATACACAATATCATGTAGAATACTTAGCATGTACTGATTTACAGGCATACACACACCCATATCAAGCTTTTATGAAAAGTGATTTGTTTAATAGTTGGTTTAAGTAGATAATAATGTTATGGTTCTCGAAGTAGTTACTCCAACGTAACAAAAGAAAACACAAGAATCAATACGTGAAATTGAGAAACTTTTAGTCAGTGTAAGAGAGAGGAAATTGTTTCCATCGGGAACATTAAATTGTAAATATTTAAAATACAAAACCAATATAAACCAACAGCACACCTGTACTATTCAATTTTGTTATCTGTTTTACTTTCAATGATCAATGATTACTCTTCATTGACATTTGAGTTTATATCTAACGTTTCTACTATGTTCTTGTCATTGTTTAATGCAAGTATTCTTATGTTGGGTATATTATCTCTGAGTTAAATCATGATGGATAGGGTCAACAGTTCTGCAGGACGCGATAGCCCAAGTTTTAAGTTTTTATTCTTCATATATTTTAATTGGGTAGAAATTAATGCAATTAAGGTTTTATATGAATACTTGGGGTTTAATAGTAGCTTAGCCGTTTTATTAAAGTATTTAGACTTTATTTAGTATTTAAGTCACTAGGGTTATGTTAGTCTTCTAAGTCAATATTAGGGTTTTCTTATTTTCCCTATTTATATGCTTTGTACTCCCCAAGATCATACAGTTTTTATTGATATTGATTTGAAACAAAGATGTTTCTCTATCGTCTGCGAACGTTTATCTTATATCTCTTCTATGGTTGAGAGATCCTTGGGTTAGTGAGTGTTGGAAAGTATCACCCAAGTTATTTTTCCTTGTTTATTTTATCATCTTTGCACTTCTGACTCTTTTCCTACATTACATAGGCACGTGAATTATGAATGGTCTGGACTCTGAAGAAAATAGTAAGTATTCAATTCGAAAATATTCCTCATAAATTCTACCCATGGAGTATTTTCATATGATCCAATCTGGAAAGCGCTTACTTTACATCCAACAATTCTGAATTTGAAATAATAACTATGTCTACCTATTGTTTGTAATTTTGATATGTATGCCAATCTAATGATGAATATAGGAGTATGCATAGTTCAGCTATTAATTAAATACAGCTCCAATCAAATTGTAATTGAATTTATGCACGGCTTAGTATTTCTTTTTTCCGTAAATGAATTGAATGCATGTATGGTGAGGTTTACATATTTATTAACTTAAAAAATCTTATTGTATGGTAAGAGCAAGTCTTCTATTGAACAAGCGACGCTAAGGGAACTGAAACATATCTCTAAAGGTTAAACCTCACTTATCAACTTTAAAGTATAACCAAATATGGACTATTACTTTCCACTTTGACCATATAGCACTAGCCTGTGCTTCAACCAGGTTCCTGTGCGAGTTGTATGTCATTGTACAATATAATCAACACCATAATTTCAAAATTCACTTATTTGGTAACAACTTTCACCTTGGCCAAATGCAATTTTAGGCAATTTCACAAAATCTTCAATTTGTTGAGTATCAAAAATAAAAGTCGACAGTATAAACATGAATTTCATGCATAAGATTTAAAACAATACTAGAAATATAAGAACTCATTTGAAGTGAATAAAGATTTCAGGAAATGAAAAGTAAATTAGAACTTTGAACTTAAAAGGATTTGACCTCACCTGCAGGAGATGGTAGATGTTGAGGGGCTTGAGGCACATATCTCACCGTCACTGAATCAATGAAGGATAAAAGGTAAAAACTTAGAACTGAAAATATTACTACATAAATAATACAAAAATCAAACAGAATTGCTGGAATATAGTGCTTCGAATTTTCAAGCATAGACTTAATTCAAGTCAACCTGGAGCAGCTGGTACTGGTTGAGGGGCTTGAGGCACATTCTTTGCTACAGCTGAATCATTGTGAGGCAGCAGTGATACATTTAATTTCCCAGGGGCCTTAGCTCCTTTTCCTCTAAGAGCATACCGCTTATTTTGGAACCAATTCCACACCTATTTGAAATATACACAGCAGCTTAGCATCATAATATAAATAGTAATCATGTTTCAGTTAAGCAGAAAGTGTCTTACTTGTTTCACCTGAACTACAACCTTTCCAGACCTTTCTGCTGAAGAACTACATACAAAATGACCACATCAAAGTTAGGGTTCCACTTGAGGAGAACCAGGAAATCCTCAAAAATTAACACAGACCGACTACATACCTGAATTTCTGAGAAAGGGCTTCGAGAACTTCACGTCCTGGCACAGTAGTATTGTGTGCTTTAAGAATATTTTCCATCTCCGCAACCTTTGATTTGCAAATAAGCGATTCAGCTCACTAAGATTGAGCAAGTGCATTTAAACTTTTCATGAATCCAGATCTTAATTGTTGCTAAAGACAAAGTATTGCTACAGCATCAAGCTAAAGTAACAAAGCATATACTTTTAAGAAGAAAAAAGTGAAAACCTTATTTGAAATAAGAGATGTTATCAAGATGGATATCCTATATACGGTCAAAAATGCAAATGCACTTGAGCCTCGAAATCTTTTCGACAAATGAGATGCGTCATACATATAGACTGATGAGCATTTTTTGAGTGTAGATGAAAGCATAGTTTGTACATGGTTACCAGGAACTCTCAACGAAACAGTGACCCAGTACGAGGGAACGCTAGTACCCAGAACGCGGAATGCATGCATATGAGAGGTCCATGGTAACTACTTTGTCCAAACAAGGTAGAAATGTCAAAGCGGTAAGAAGAACTGGTGTCCTAATGGAGCTTCTTTAATAAAACAGGGGGCCATGAAGCAACAGAGAAATTTCGAATGACTATACGTTAATAGCTACATATTTGGCAACAAGTGTTTTAAGTGACCTTTTTTTTGTGATAAAAGAAAATATTTTATTGGATGAAAGAAGAATTAGGGAACGGACAAAAAGTTGTCTAAAAACTTACAAGAGAAAAATTAACAAAAACAAGTAAAGAAACACCTTCCATCTCTATGGATATTCGAAATAACAATTCCTCTAAAAGCTCCAATAGCCGAAGCCCACAAAGATGATAGGAAAAAAATCCTATCCCAAAGAAGAAGAGAAAGTACTAATTCACAGCTTTAGGAAACAAAAGCAACAAAATAGCCAAAAGAAATACATAAGTAAAAAACACACGTGAACTTCAGGAATTCCTACCAGCTCAAATTTTTCAACCAAACCAGACATGATGACCCAAGGAAATACAGAAATGCCAATCTGATCTCAACATATAATACTGAAATGTCAGAAGTGTATTTTATGACATAATAAAATGAACACACATATAGACATTTACGTACATTAAGCACACTCATAAATTTGTCTACATTATTTCCTAAACAGAATTTGGTCCTAATTTTGGGACAAAATGAGTACAACGCAAAGAGAAGGTTGAAAAAAAAAAACACAAACCAGGATCTTAACAGCTCAAATTCACAAATTTCAGCATTGATTCGCAATTTTTAGTATACGATAACGTTTAAGCTACAATTACACAATTTGAGCGAATCGACATGTGCGAAAATAACTGAATATATGAAAACGGTGAAGATAAAATTGAAAATTAACCTCAACGGCGTTAAATCGGAAGGAGGGGCCTCCATTACTGGGTGGTCTTCCCATCGTTCGCTCTTCCAATTGAAAATCTGTCTCAGTTGCCGAAAGAAGGCTACAAAGATGCAGGTAGGATCAGTGTCCGTTTTTATACCCGGGCACCGAAGTCCACGTATTTAAATGTCGTTTTAAAAAAGGTGCCTTGTTTGGACAATTTATGGTATAATTTATTTTTAAAATTAAAATATTTATTTTAATTGATTTTTAAAAAATTATAAATTGAGTATAACAATATTTTTAATTTATTTGAAAAATTTTGTTAATAAGTGATTTTTTAATAATTTATAATTTATTTTAATAAATAAAATAAATTTTAAATTGTTTTGTAATAAGTTGTGTCAAATAGGACCTAAATCTTTTTCATTTATACTTTACCTCTTCATATTTAGTAATTTTAAAATTAATCTGCATATTAGTAAAATAGGATTATTAACTTTATAATTTCAAACAAAAATCCTCTGATATTACATGCTAAAGCCAAAATATATGAGTATATTGAAAAATATATATGATAAATCAAAAATAAGAGACCTATTTTATTTATTAGGGGACACCCGTTACTTCATCAATATAATTATAGTATCTTACTGAGTACGCAAAGCAACATTTTCATCACACCGTTTTCCACCCGTAAGCTGAATTAATGAGAAGAGATGATTTCATTAAACCTAATGCATAAAGTGTTTCTCAAATCCTCAAAAAAAAAAAAAAGTGAACCCTGAAAAAAGAAGGGTGATTTCGTAGCCGCTTATTCCCTAATTTAAATGTTAAATCAAGACCTATAAGCATCAATGGCATAGGAAATGATGAAGAAATTGGCTGAAACTGAATAGAAAGATTAAAAAAACTTCTTTTTTATTTATTTATTAAAGAAAGACTCGCTCTTAGTTTGAAATAAAATTGCAGACATTGATGGCCACATTTCATTGCAGCTACCCTTTTCTCTACTTTTAATCTAATTCAAAACTTATACAAAACGTACCTGTGTGGGTATATATGTATAATCCTTTTCAAGGACTTTATTTAAACATTAAAAGATCAAATATTAACATGGAGAAAGAAAACATGACCCCTAAGACCCATTAACTTCAAAATATCTAAATAGAACAAACGGAATTAGACAATTTCATAGCAACGTTTTAACATAGTTTACTTGATAGCACAAAAACATGTATACATACACCCATATTGTACTAAAGGTTAAACCATATATAATTATCAAGAAGAGCTCAAGAGGTTCACAAACCCAATACATTTTCTTTCCTCGACCAGTAACACAAACACAAAACACTAATTAAACCATCCCGACTATCAACGAATCCTAGTGCACCTAGATTTTCTAAACATCTTCATAAGCTTCTTCTTCCTCATCGTCTTCGAGACGTTGATATTTTGCACGTTCATCTTCGTCCTCGGGGTTGTTCACACGCTCACATTCATCAATCCATTCACTATATCTGTATCCATAAAAGTCGGTCAGACAACCAACATTATTGACATATGATTATTCAAAAGGGTAAAAGACAGTTTCAAAATGTAGACTTACATGTCAATAGCTTCAGTAAGAGCTGCAAACACAGCAAACAATATCAGTCTCAAAAAAATTGAATTAGGTATACTACTATAAAGAAAAAAGAAAAAAATATATCAACTGAAGGTGGATACTAGTATAGAACACTCGAAGTAAGCAAGAGAGAGAGCAATGCAGTCCTCTTGACAGCAAGGCTCTGGCCAAGATTTTAAATAAGCAAAGAACTCAGAGAGCAATTAACTAGTAGGTATTTACCTGTAATAGTTGTGCTGAAACTCTCTTGGCAAATCCTGCAGGAAGCCTCTCCAATCAAGTTTTTCATGTCACTGAAACCAGAAACTTGTGCTTTTCAGTACACTAATACAGAATGAATAAACATAAAAAATAGTCAACACGAGTTCATAACATCCTCAAGTCATAGTAGTTATTTAGTTGCATATATTACAAAAGACAACATTAGCAAGGCAAAGAGGAGGGAATGGATTATAATAGGACGATGAAAACAATTTTCAGGGTTTGGTACGAGGTGAAAATGAAAAAAATCAAAGAAACAAATGGGCTTTCAGCAACCACAGAACGGAAAACAGCCTCTTTTTTTCCAAAAATTCAAATATTTACATAAAGTCAATTCATGAATTCAACGATCAAATTTGATGAAGTGCCTCATTCATCTCTCTTCATTTCTTATTTGTAAAAGAGCACTTTTTCCCTATCTCCCAACTCCTGATGGCTCAATTAAAAAAAACTACCCCCCTTTCCCTCGTTCCTGCACTAACCATATAGAGCAAACCCGCATCTCTTTTCTGCATGCAAATAGAATATTTGGGCATGCTTTAAAGTACTTTATACCACTGCTGTGAATAAAGTAGACATTTATGTGAGCTTAAGCTTTCCTTCTTTTTTTTTTTTTTTGAGAACACTAGCCTAAGTTGATTGGGAACCATCAAAACTTTATATATATATATATATAGACTACATAAAATACAACCAAGGCCACTATGAATAAGCTTCAATAACATCTATCACAAGTCATTAGTATCCTAATAATACTTACATGCGACATTCCACACTGCTTCCATGGTTACAGAAAGGACAGCTAAATATGGTATCAAGCTTGTCCATTCTCTTCTTTGGAGCTGGCTTTGCCCTGGACTTCCTCTTACCCATTGGTCAGCTCTAGTCTTTTCTTTCACTGACATTAGAATCAGATTCTTAGCTCATTTTATAAATCATACAACATTAAGAACTACCAACTATGCATATATAGTTGATACATACAAATATCCTTCAAATAAGATAAAAATGCTTCCTTTAAGTAATTCTGAACAAACTCTTATCAATGACCACAACAAAACCACTTAACACTTCCAGAGTGCTAATTTGTGAATCTCAATAAATTCTGTAGCAAAATTACCCTAAATCCCTCTATCAGAAAAGCGAAAACCCTAAATCACAAAATGTAAACGTTAAATCGCTAAAAAGAAGATCATACTTGATTAATAGAAATAAATTAACAAATTAAATTGCGTTAGCCAACATAGATAGACCATACACTGATGGTTCAAGCTCTACGAAAACCCTAAAACAAATATAATAGATAGGACACAGAATACCTTAAATCGAACCAGCCACCAATTAAGATTAAATATCAAATCGAAAAGATAAAGAACGCAAGCAATACCCAATATTGCGAGAATAATGAAGAAAACAAAGATAAAATACGAAAGGAACAGAGAATGAAAACGTACCTTACAATTCCAAGATCGTTCTTTTGCGACTCTGAACAAAGAAAGTGTGTGCAGACGTGTGAGGACCCCTTATTTAGGGGGACTTTTCGTTCCACGACGACGTTTCGATGAAAATCCGGGTGTGTTCTGCAACATCCGAAGACTTCGTGTCGGTGGGCCACCGAAACCCTTCTTTGTCAGTGCAGCTTATCCGTTAGATCATGATTTTAACTTTTGAACTTCCCTATTTGTATTTTTTTTTTAATTTAGTTCACGTTTAGTAGTAATATTTAGAGATTATGACATTTAAATATAATATAATAAAATATTATATTTAA
>JAUMHB010026291.1:0-17791 GCA_032359685.1 Pittosporum tobira
AAATATTAAATATTGTATGTTTCGCTTAAAGATATATAAATTTAGTTTTCCATTATTTGCTTATATTTTAATTACAATTTATTAAATATAAACATCTAACATATATATAAGTACAAAATATTTTTTTTTCATAATAAACTATTTTTCTTCTACGCACCAATTTCTATTCCATAATGGAAAATGTCAAAATTATTAACAAAATTATTGTTAATAAAATTAAATATGACATGTCTATTATCTTTAATATGACATATCTATTATTTTTAATACATAATCCTTATTTAAGTATATTAATAAATTTAATTACATAAATGAATTAGAAAATGGGTAACAACAACATAAAAATTACAAATAACTTCTAGTTTGTTTTTATATATAAACATAAATTCGATCAACTTGAAAAAATTATAATAAATTATTATTTAAAAAAATAAAATCAAAGAGTTTGTCTTAAAATAAAATTTAAAAAACTTATTTATCAAATAAATAAATAATTTATTAATATATACATATATATATATATATATATATCAACAGTTTTAAATTAGAACTAATTAAATATTGAGAAAATTACATAAAATAATAACTTTTTATAATATATCAATAAACAATTGTGTTTAGCTCGGGCAACGCTGGACAATCGAGCTAGTATATATAAAAAGCACAAACCTCAATCTTTGGTTCAATATTTTTCCATAAATATGACAAAAATACCCCTTAACTATCCACTTACTTAATTTGTCTTTTTGGTAATTATATATTGACATTTATTAATAAATAAATACACCTATCTATTTATGAGTCACATAATAAATAACCTAATTAAGTTATGGTTGTATTTTAATTAAGTTACATAAATGACAATGACTTTACATTTAATAAAACATTTAGTTTCTCATCCCATAGTCTTCATATGTTTTAATTCTCATTTTATAGTCTTCTTTTGAATCTGTTTGGACAAAAAAAATATTAATTTCACAACATAAAAATTATATATTTAAAAAAAAAATTCTGAATTTAACATATAATCCACTCCTTTTAAAGTCTTGTTTTGAATTATTTTGGACAAATAAACATATTAGTTTCACATCATGAAAATTATATATTTAAAAAAAGCATTTGTGAATTTAACATGAAATAGATGTATCAATAAAAAAATTTATAATAGATTATTATTTGTAAAAAAATAAAATCAAAGATTTTATCTTAAAATAAAATTCAAGAAATTATTTATCAAATAACTAAATAATTTATTAATATATATACATAATATCAACTATTTTAACTTATAACTAATTAAATATTAAAAAAAATTACATAGAAAATTATAATAACTTTTTGTAAATCGTATAAAAGTAAATGTTATATACTCCAGTTTTTTAAAAGCAATCAATCTGGTAATAAAGATAACTTCATAATGCTTCACTATATATTTACACTGTATATAAAAATACATCCTCAAATACATTGACTTTAAAATATAAAAATTAAATATACTTGACATTTGAAAAAATAGCCAACTATTTGAGAAATAATATATATGGAAAAGAGAATGGTTAGGTTACGTGTAGAAGAGTGTGAGTGTGCATATATATATATATATATATATATATATATATAATTAGAGTAGGAAAATATTTTTAGATTTCTAAAGATTGAACATTATTACATAATTTAGTAAGATAAATTGATTAACTAATTAATCTTATGCGTAGTGTGACATTGAAGTGATCGTGAAGAAAAAATTAATATTAAATCTATCACTTTCTGACATATATGTTAAAATTGACTAATATATTAAGTGACTTAATCACAAAAAAATCAATGAATTAAAATTTTTTTTTTTTCACTTTTATCAACTAACTATTTATTTAAAAAATAACTTTAAACTATTCTAATTCATAATAAAATTAATTCAAACATATTAAAACATTCAATCATGGTTAAAGAGTCTTGAGGTGTGTATAATCTAAGTGTAACACAAGGGTTAATTTTTTTTTTTAAATTAAAATTAAAATTAAAATTAAAAAAGCCTTTTCCCCCCCAGCTTAATACGAGGAGAATTAAAATACGAGGATATAAGCATATAAGCTTTATAGCATATAAGCTTTTTTCTTCTCTCATTCTCGAACTGATATTCTTGTTCTAAACAGGTAAGCTCTGAATTTGTTTCTATCCTCTCAATTTGAAAATGTCTACATTAAAAAATTAGGAATTTTCTTGAAGATAAAAAAAAAAAAAAAAAAAAAAAAAAAAAAAAAAAAAAAACTTTATTCTGGAGTTGTCACAATAAAGAATTGCATTCAGACAAAAGTATATTTTGCATCTTATATTTTTTGTCCGAGAACAGATAACACTCGAGACTTTAAATTTTTTTATTCCACTACGTGCCTGTTTGGTTTCACTTTTTTGAAGTGATTATACTTTTTTAAAAGATATAATAACTTCAGAGTTCTGTTTGTTTCAGTTTATTCAATAAATTATTTTTAGATTATACAAGTAGCTAAAGCACGTAATAATCACTTCTAAAAATCTAAGTTTCAGAAACTTATTCAATAATCTGTTTTAAAAAAATTACACCAAACATAACTAACCACTTATTTGAAAATAGATTATAGATTATTTAATAATCAGATTATTGAATAAGTTATTAGTTCCGTTTGGTGTAATTTTTTAAAAATAGATTATTGAATAAATTTCTAAAATTTAGTTTTTTTAAAATAATTATTATGTGCTTTAGCAGTTTAATCTAAAAACAAATTATTTAATAAACTGAAACAAGTAGAACTTTGAAGTTATTATAACTTCCAAAAAGTTTTACCAGACACATAATTTGTTTTCAAATGAACTTTACCAAACGAGCCATACCTATATTTTTTTTAAAAAAATATTGTTTTGTATTTTATAGTCGATTTTCTAGTCATAACTGACATGTAGACAAAAATATTATCGTCACAATAATCACAAAATTTAAATTATTAATTAAAATTAAAACTTAAACTATTAATTAAAATAAAAATAAAATCATTAATTAATTTTTTTTTTATTTTAAATTAATTAATATTTTTATTTTATGATTGAAAAATTAATTTTAAAGTACAAAATGATCTTTTTAAAAGTACAAAATTATAATAAAATAAAATATTTTAAAATATTGAGTGCTATATGTGTCCGACTAAAATTATGGGATGCAAAAATGTACTTTTAGTCTTGTTTTTATGCCATTACCAACGTGTCCAAAGCCGTTGTGCCAAACAGGCCCTAATAAATTTGCAGAGGAACATTTTCGAGAGTTGAAAAAGTTGGAACTTATCCGGGAGGATTTCCATACGGTTGGCTCATCGGACTTGCTTCATCCAAATCATAGCCGATACAGTATTGATTTATTCGCCGTCACTTGCCGCAGTCTTGCATGATGGAGTTACTACATACCTTAGAATTCTAGGGCATATACATATTTAGAGAGAAATATTTATATTTAGAGAGAGAATGGATCCGGAGCAGACGTTTATTCGGGTACAAGAACGGTTTTCACAGATGTTGACACCAAGAATTAGAGCTTCTCTGGAGTATATTTATCTCTTTATTGCTATCACTTTGTTCTGTATACTCGTTGTGATGCACGCCAATTACGTTCAGCAGGTAGTAATTTCATCTTTTTTGTTTGAATTCACTGTTATATGTTGCCCTTTATGTATTTATTTAGTTTAAATGTGATATATATATATAAATGAACATTATCATAAAGAAATCTACTTTATCTGTTCCAAATTTGGAGACCTATAAGAAACGAACTTTGGTTTTACAAACATATCCATAATATTCACTGCAAATTTGTAACAGTGGTGCCATGATTTTACCCAATCCAGTTAGAATATAATGTAGTAATGGCATGTTGGGAACTTCATATTACTCTGTAATCTCTAAATTTGGATAAGGGACTAACTCTTAAGGACGCTAGAATTTTGCTCAAATGGGGGCCAAATGGCCAATACATCCTGATAGTTGTAACGTTGGTCATATTTCGTACATTTGATGCAGTGAATTTTTGGGATCAGTGACACATTATGGTCCTTCGTATTTTTAGCTTATGTGTGATTGTTTTGTAGAGATTAAGTTTGTTTTTTTTTTTGAAACTCTAACTAAAACGTATTTTTGTTTTATTTGAAGCCTGGTTGTTCAAGTGAGCTTACTGGAATTGAAACGACGGAAGCCCAACTTATCCAGATCAAGGTTTGTTTGTCTTGAGAATTCTTTTGTTTTTACAGCCGCTTTTAATTGCTTTGGGACTTCTATACGATACCCAAGCTAATGTTGCATTCAGACATGTGTTTCTGTTTGACGATCAATATAAATATTTGATCTTTGACTGATGAATGTTCTCTATGTTTGAGATTTATCACTTTTAAAGAACTTTAAATTTTGTTGACAAGCTCAAATCATTATAGCTGTTTGGTAGAAAAGAAAAATAATTTTTGTCTGATATTGTTGCAGATTACCACTGCTGGCTTGTGGTCACAAAACCAATCTGAGAATAATTTGATGAATGCTCCTGTACTGGAAACTCCAGCTGTAAACTTCATGTTTTTAGATGAAGCTGTAATGAATTTTTTAGATGCAAAGTTTTGGTTGAACTGGATTAGCTCTGGCGCCAGGAAGGTTAAATCAGCATTACAGTTCTGGAAATCTGATAATGAAATTTTTGAATCTCAACAAGATTCTTCAAATGGCAATGAAGGCTTTAAGCGAGCAACTGATCGTGCAAGTACTAAAATCAATAAAGATGAATCTTGTAGTAGATTCCCTCTATCAGCCAAAGAATCATTTAGAGCAGCAATAATTCACCTAGGCAGAAAGTGGTATGGACGTCTATCTTTCGTCTGGAGACATTCGAAGAGAATTCTTGGAAGTTTGTGGGTGAGTAAAACGGATAATTTCTTCTTATTATTTATCTATGTTATTACTTAATTTTTTTTTATTTTTTTTTCAACTTTTATAGAAGTTATCTGGTTGTCATTCAAAGCATGCTTTACGAACAATTTGTGGATCAGCCTGATCTGCAGGATTGGTTTCTGGACTTAAAACTTTTTTTTTCCGGCTTATGATGAACTTCAAATTGCAGGGTATTGCTGGTATCCATTTAAACCTCGATATTCCAAAGTGGTTACATATACTTCACCTGGACCGGCTAAACTCATTTGCAGGTAAATTGTATGCATGCAACTTTTATTTGCTTAGTAGTAATATATATGCTGTACCAATATATTGTATCTAAGTTGCATTTGGACTTTCAGTGCAGTGGCTTGAAAAGAGAAGCAACACATTTGAACCAACTTATTTATACACTATGGAAAAGGCAAGCTTCTTGTTTCTTCATCTTATTTATCAAATTTTCTCATTTCTAACTTTCAGAAATGCATGTATTATGCAGGGTTATTTCTTACTGCCTGAAGGAGCCAGGATTCAGCATAACATTCGAACTATAAATATTAGCATTTCTGCTCGGCATTCCTGCTTTGGTAACAGGTCACATTTGTTCATTTCTTGAATATATTTTCTATTTTATTTGTCATTGAAATTGATTAACCGCATTCCCCAATTAGAAAATCGCTGTTCGGTAATACCCATTAAATTTTGCTGTATTTAATTAATAACTAAGAGAAAAAGGTTGTTTTTTCCCATATATTTGCCATGAGGTCAAAAAAGTTGATGGTAAATGCAAAATATCAAGTTTGCGTAGGTTCAAATGTGTGTAAATAGCGTATACTAACATCTTGCATATGAATATCTTCTTCTGTGCAGGTGGCAACAACTTCTGATTAACAGACTTGTAGGATATGATACTATCTTGATGAATAGTTTGTTGAATTCTCCTGGTCAAGGTATCATGGTCTTGTTACTGGGCACATATTGGCTAAGTTTTAATTTACCTTTTTCTTGTAGCGTGATTTACATCAAATCCTGTGGCTACATGGTGGATTTATTCTATTCCAGAATCCTCATCTCTGAGTTTTATTCCCTTTTTCTTTTTTGTATTCATGTGCAGGTTATCTCTATAATTACCATACAAAGGAGTTCTATAATCTTACCTATGCGCATGAGCAACCTGAGGTTTCTGTTAGATTTGGAGGTTTGTAATCTTTATCCATATATATTCACGCTTCCTATATATTTTTATATGGTAATGATGTTTAAATGGTGGTTCAATGGCAAAATGGATTTTGCTAAACTAGCTTACTTCTAAGTTTAAATTTTGTTGATATATGTGAAGAACTTAAGATCATTTTTATTTATGATTATTTTGTTGTTTTTCAGTTTAAAGAAATTATAAGAAGCATGTATGGTGTCATGAACCAATATTCGTATTTCTTAATGCAGACTACCTTGTGACCAAGTGTGGTGTGCTTATGATGTCTCTGTTTGTTTTCTTCACAACCACTATGTCTGTTTCATTTACTTTGAGGGAGACCCAAACTCGCATGTTGAAGTTTACAGGTTTTTTTTTCGTTATTTCATCCAATATAATGCTTAACGTTCCCCATCCAAGGTTGTAATTGTAACACTGAATTTTAACTAGATCATCTGCTAGCTTTTAAATGTTATAGAAGCCTTTACACTCGATTTTTTTTCCAAGATTCTAAAAGTAAATATTATTATTCCTCTCAATTTGTGACATGTTTATTTATGTCTCCTTTTCTCAAATTATTGCAGTGCAGCTTCAACACCATGCTCGCCATCGGCTTCCAACGTTCCAATTGATCTTTGTGCATGTGATTGAATCTCTCGTTTTTGTACCAGTAAGCATACAATCAGTGTCCAATTGATTAACCACAAAGTCCTTGTGGCTTTATTTTTACGTGCTTTACTACTTTCTACTTTCTTATTTTCACTATATTATAATAATTATTATTGATTTTTAAAAAAAAAATATTATGTGATGAGTCTCTTTTTTTATCTAAAAAAATGTGATGACTTCTCAGTGCTCATCTGAACCAAGTAAATGTTTGTTTATGCAGATTATGATTGGAATCCTTTTTTTTCTGTTTGAGTTTTACGATGACCAGCTGTTGGCTTTCATGGTGCTAATTCTTGTTTGGCTATGCGAACTTTTTACACTGATAAGGTCTACTCTCTCTCTTATTTATAGTCATCTTTGTGTTTCCGTAATTCCGTTAAGCATATGCCTACTATTTCTATTTATATATTTCTCCTTCTCTAATAAATCTGTGCTTATTTGACTCAGTGTTCGAACTCCAATATCAATGAAGTTCTTTCCTCGCTTCTTTTTGCTTTATTTTCTGGTGTTCCATATCTACTTCTTCTCTTATGCTTATGGTATGGACCTATATCACACTTTCTTCTTGAAGTTCAAACCTCACATTTATTTTATTTTTCATTGTAATCATGGTGCTGTAATACCTATGTATCAGGTTTTTCCTATCTGGCTCTCTCTACTACTGCAGCATTTATGCAACACCTCATCCTATACTTTTGGAACCGGTTTGAGGTAAGATATTCATGACAATGTGATGATAAAATTTGAAATAGATTAGCTCTGTTGATATAATTTTCTGTAAATGTTGATGGATCCTTTGCAATTTCTCATTTATTTATGATGGTCAACTCGATCGAGAAATGGATATCATTGCAAAAATTTTAATAAAAACAACAGAATTTCTTTCGCTGATTTAATTTGTTATTTTGAGATGTCAGGTTCCAGCTCTACAGAGATTTATGCTAAACCGATGGTCAAATTTTCAGCAACATCCAGACTTCCACATCACCTCCTCTACTATTCTTGCCTCGACTTTGCACATCACCAGAGTAAACAACAGGAACCCTGGTCCTGCTAATGCCGATCCCTCTTCTGGACCTGGACCGAGAGGAGTGCCTGATATCACAAATCCAACAACTGGTACATTGTCAAACCTTGAACTGCATCAGCTACCGGATAATCAGAACCCCGATGGATTAGGTCATTCTAACGAGGGTGAAGCTGACCTCCGTCAAGAAGAACATGGTGCTAACCCTGGGGCTATGAACTCATTTAGCTCCATGTTGTTATGGCTCTTGGGCGGGGTTTATTCAGAAAGTTTTAACTCAATTCTTTCCATATTTAGAGATGGAAGAGTCCAAGACCAAGTTTATGCACAATCTCCTGGTCAAGATAATCCTGTAGCACAGGGTGCTCCATAGAGGGGAAACTTGAAATTTAAGAGGGTTCTAATTTTGACTTTTTCTACAGGATTATATCGTCAAGATCATTATAGTGATGCTGTTGTAAGATATACTACAAGGTTTATATTGGAAATTAGGGCTTGGGTTGCGTGCCAGCTCACCTGGTTTATACTTGTGCCCTTTCTAAATGTGATATATATATATATAGAGAGAGAGAGAGAGAGAGAGAGCAGCTTTTGAAGGATTGCAGTGCTTGTGAAAATATGACTAGGGAACACATTATTATTATTTGACCTGAGTACATAGTTTCCATGAAGATGTTAGGACAATCAAGATTCCTAATCTTTTGACAGTGAGGCTTCACTGTTAAATAATAAATAATGAGACTCTAAATTGTGGTTGAATGTTCTCTTTATTATGGTGTTTTTTTATTCTGTAAATTCGGCAACATTCCAATGCAATATACCATTAAATTGTGTAATTACAATTTGTGTATTCATTACGTTGTATATTGCCCAGAAGCTGAGGGTTAATGACAGGTGATCTAAGATGGTCTTTTTATTTTTATTTTTTTTTATACAAAATTAAAATAAAAATAAAAATAAAAAATAAAAATAAAAGAACAATTTAACAAGAAAATCTTCCTGCTTTGAATTTATCTCTAGGGAGTTTGAAAATGTAAGCATTAGAATCAAATTCCCTATTCAAAATACAATTTAGTGGAGAACAAATCCAACCTTAATGTTCAGGTTTTCTGCTGTCGACATTTATATGAATTAAGTATGTTATATATTACAAGAATAAAGGGGAAAAAAGAAACTTATATTGAATATTAAAGTAGTTAATTTATAAAATCTGAAAATCTAAATAATGTGGACCTGATTTGATTTAACTTTTTCTTTTCTCTTCAATGGACCAACCAGTCGGGTTTCTTTGTGTTGTGTTGAACCCGTCGTTGGAGCTTTTCCCCGGAACCGGACGGAAAGTTTTCCCAGGTTTTATCACTAATTTGATGACACTCCTTCAAGAATCGAAAAGAAAAACCCTACTTACTACTTTGATCTCTCTCTATCACTCTCCGCACGAACAAAATTACGTGCGAACGGTCACGCCGTAGCCACTAATTAGCTGCGAACAAAATTACATCTCGTATCATCATTGTTAATTTCTCGTTTCAATTTTAATTGCTCTCCTTTTTTGTAAAATGTGCAGCTCAGTCCATCATTTTCACGGTTCTCAGATATTGTATGGCTATATTATGACAAAATGTCATTTGGGTGTAGTAGGGGTGTTTGGCTCCTATATTCTCTGTTAAATTTTAATTATCTCAATAAAATAAGTCTCATCCGTAAAATAAAATAAAATTATTTTACAATTTTTTTTTTATTATTTTTAACAATCATACAATTTCACCACTAGTTAAACATTTATTTTATTTAGATAAATATGAAGAAAATTTATATCTTTAACAAAAGAGAAAAGAAAGGAAAATAATATTTATAAAAGAAAAATATATATTTTTTGATTTGTGTTCATAACTTTAGAAAATAAAATGTGTATTTTCTTTGTAATTACTGTTCATGAAATATAAAGAAAAAAAACTCCATCCGTTTTATTTATATCATGACACTTTGATTTTTTGTAGAATTTAAAAAATTTATTTGATGTTATAATTTTAAAAGGAGAATAGTGATTAAAGTAATAATATTATAATTTTAAAAAGGAAAATAATGATTGAAGTGGTGTGGTATAATATTGATATTATAATTTTAAATAGAAAAATAATAATTAAAATGATGAGTCATATTTAATAAAATAAGAATAATTTAAACAATTTATATTATTAAATTTTTCAAAAAATAAATTATAATTTTTATGAGATAATTAAAAAAAATATTATAATTTATTTAAGTGAAAGGAGTATATTACTAGTTTGCCCTTAGTTAAAAATTTAGGGATATCAGGGAAAAGAAGAACAGAGCATCCTTCTCGTCCTTCCTGCCACCGCCCGCCCCCTCCCCCCTCTCCTCCCCCGGGTTTACGTCCAGGTTCCACTCAAGATCAAGATCGATCCAACATAAGACACAGTATTGGAAACGATTATCAGAATCTCTTCAATCAGTGAGTCCCTAACAATTTCAAATGGGTCTTGTTTTATCTTTATATTTTTATTTTTTAGATATATGTAGAGATAATTTTTTGATATTTCTGATCAGTAATGGTGGATTGTTTCACTTTGAGGGTTAATCTGTTCAGATAGTAAAAAAAAAAAAAAAAAGAAGAATTTTTCCAGATTCAGGATATAGAAAAATCAATATTTGTAATTTATTTTACTGAGGGTACAATCGAGATTATGATTTTTTTTTAACCAATGTCACTTTTCTCTCGAATCTTCTCAAAATTGAGAGGAAAAGTTTTGGACGGAAAGTTGATGTAATTTTCCTTCCATTTTTGTTCTTTTCCTTTCATCAGAAAACTCATAAACAGAGGAAAGTGGTCACTTTTTTTGTCCATTTTCCTTCTTTTCTGGTATTTTTCAGACTCGTGAACTTAGTGTTAAAGTTTATAAAAGAGGCTCTTTTTCTACAAGGGATGGAATATGTATCTTTGTTTTCTGTCACCTCACTCTCCTCATAGTTGAAATGACAGTAGTATCTGAAGTTACATATATGAAAATTTCAAACTATAAATGCCAATCCTGGATTTTTATTTTTGAAAATTTTCCCCTTGTTATGCAACTCTCATGCTGATATCCTTTTGGTGGCTTTTCTCCATAATGATGTGATTCACATTGAGTACATTCTTTATTGCTCTTGTTTATATTGGCATGTGTAGTTAGTCTAGTTGAGTTTATGATTTACATTCTTACATTGAGCATATTCTCTATGTTTTATTTTCTTTGTTGTTGTTCCCAATTCCCAACTTTTTGGTAGCTATGGTTGTGCTAGTCATACGATTGAACTGGTTAATTGGCCCAATCCCTGGAAAATTAAAAAGGAATGTAGTTTTCGGCATAGAAATTTGATCAGCATTGAGCATTCTGAAAGAAAAGGAAAAACCACTTTATCCCAAAAAAGGTGTTAACTATGGTGTTTTTTCTCTTGATTCCACCTGTTTGTCGTTGATTGGTAAGCTTTGAAGTTGTTGAGAGATTTATGGTTTTCTGAGGATAGCAGGTATATGATATTTATAATAATTGTTGGATGATTATGAAAGCGGGTAGGATGGCAGACTCTTTTCTCTGACAGCAGCTATCCTTTCTATTTGGGATTTTATCATTAAGCTATGTAGTATGTTAACTTATAAATATACATATGTGATGCAGGGTATATGTTGTGCAATGGAAAGTTCTGATGATGAAAAGGATGGGGTCCCCAAAAATAATATACCCAAAAAATTGAGTCGAAGTTTATCTACTAACGGCATGAAATTTGTAGATGAAGTTCTCAATGGTCAAAGTGAATTTTGTTTGGACAATTTCCGCATGGACAAGCATGTGTTTTACAAGTTATGTCACATTTTACTATCCAGAGGTCTATTGCGTCACACTAATCGAATCAAAATTGAGGAGCAGTTAGCAATATTTATGTTCATAATAGGCCATAATGTTCGAACTCGAGCAGTTCAAGAGCTATTCAAGTACTCGGGGGAAACTATTAGTCGCCATTTTAACAATGTTTTGAATGCTATCATGGCCATATCATTAGAATTTTTTCAGCCACCGGGGTCTGACGTTCCACCAGAAATCCAAAATGACCCAAGATTTTATCCTTATTTTATGGTAAGTAAAAACTGGTATTTTAAGTTTTTCTGGGTTTTAACTGAAACACTTATATTATTTGTTTTTGTGACCAGGATTGTGTGGGAGCTGTTGATGGCATACATTTACCAGTTATAGTTGGCGTAGACGAGCAAGGGCCATTCCGTAATAAGAACGGTGTTCTTTCCCAAAGTGTACTCATTGCCTGCTCATTTGATATGAAATTCCATTATGTTCTAGCTGGTTGGGAAGGGTCAGCAGATGATTTACGAGTTCTAAATTCTGCTCTGACTAGGCACAATAAATTGGAAGTCCCTGAAGGTACTGCCTGTCTTTTTCCAAATAGTGATAGTTCACCATGTAGATGATTTCCCTTCTGCAAATGAGACTCTTTTTGTGGGAAGGAGGAAGTATCAGTTATGGAGGGAAAAAAAAGAAGTAAATGTGCTACCAACATCTCGTCAATTTGCCTCGTAAATGAATATAATTCTAACTTGACTGACCGTGCAGGTAAATATTACCTTGTGGATTCCAAGTATGCGAATATTCCTGGCTTTGTTGCTCCATATCCTGATGTTCCTTGTGGCTTACTTGAATTTGGTGGCTCCTACCATCCACAAGATGCCAAGGAGCTATTTAATCATCGGCATTCTTTGTTGCGGGGAGCTACTGACCGGATTATTGGTGCTCTGAAGGCACGTTTCCCAATTCTAACGTCACCTCCTCCTTACCCGTTACAAACACAGGTTAAGTTAGTAGTGGCAGCATGTGCCGTACACAATTTCATCCGCAGGGAGAAACCAGATGATTGGATATTGAAAATGCATGATCTAGATAATTCTCTTCCATTGGAAGACAATTTGCCACCATTGAAAATTGAACAGCCTATAATGCATGTTGGGCCGCAAGTTTTGGACATTCCTTTTGGGATGGAACAAGTAGAAAGTGCTTCACAGTTGCGAAACTCCATCGCAGATGAGATATGGAATGATTATGTTGGTGAATTTTCTACTAATTAGTTTGTTGAAGATAGTTTATAGTAAGGAGGGTAGATTGGGAATTCCCTGGAGTTAGCCAGGTTAAGAGTTTTTTTCCCTTGTATTTGGCACTTCTGTCAATAGATAGGAAATATATACGTAGGGTATTAAACCTTTTTGTCAATCACTAATCCAACTTTCCTTTTGTCAATACCTCAACTTCAAATAAACAATTCGCAAAATTAAACATACGTTTGAATTTAAGTTAATTTGTTGATTTCTAAAATTCAAAATTGAGATTGTTAATATATTAGATTAAGTATGCCTATTGAACAATTTTTTTAAATAAGTTAAATCACTGTTATATGCAACTTATAATTTTTTTTTAAAATTTAAAAAATAAATACTATTAAAATAATTTATTTTTAAAAATATGCGATGATTAATTTCAAACATAGCCTTAATAAGCTTACATTTTCCCACAGTAAAACACTCCATTATTAACCACAACTGTTAAAAATGAATAGCGGACTTGGTTGTCAATTGCGTGAGCATAAACAAGTGACAACACAATAAGAATTTATTCCAAAGGAAAGAACTTATTCACAAGAAAATCACTAATTACGGTACATATTCCCACTTCAATCTCTTTATAAATGAGAAAACTCTTACATGTGAATTTGTACCCTGTTTCCTCTCTCATCTCTTCCCTCTCTCTCTCTCTCTCTCTCTCTCACACACACACACACACACACACACACACACACACATACGAAGAGCTGTGAGAAATTGAGTTGACGATAATGGATACATTATATATCACAATTGCGGTTGTTGTTGCTACTGTAGGGGCTTTTAGAGTTTTGAACTGGGTGTGGCTGACACCAAAGAGGTTGGAGAAGTTTCTCAAAAAGCAGGGCTTGAATGGAAACTCATATCGCTTCTTCACTGGTGATATGAAAGACAATATCTCGATGATCAGAAAAGCCAAAGCCAAGCCCATCCGTATCTCGGATGATGTCGTGCAACGTGTCATGCCTTTGGATTCTCAAATTGTCAACAAATATGGTACGTAATTAACATCCACCGAGCTTTGATTCTCATAGCAGTTTAAAGCAGTTTAAAGATTGAGTAAAAACATATAAGCTTGATTTCATATAATTTATATGCAATCATTTTAAATACGATTTGCTTTGGTCATTTATTGAATAATTTAATTGTACAAATGTTAAGAACATGCAAAAACATTAAAGTACAAAAAATTTCATTCAATTTGGAGTTGTGGAAAATTATTATTATAACAGTTTAAAATATGTATATTTTAAACAATAATACTATGTGCAATAACAGATACACTAACAAAATGTACGTGTCAAATTATAATTGGTTGTAATGACAGACCCACCTCAATTATAGTCATGCATCCACTAATTACAGTTTAACACGTCAAGTTTATACATATTTTTTTAGTGTATCTGTTAGTGTATATAACATTACTCTATTTTAAAAATAATATTTAACTATTTTGAACTTATTTTACTCTGTTACTATAATGATGCTTCACAACTTCAAATTGAATAAATTTTTTTGTACTCCAATCATTTTGAATACTCAACATATGTAATGTTGGATTATTCAGTAAATGACCAAAATATGTCATATTTAAAGTGAGTAACTGACCTTATATAAATTATTTGAGGTCATGCATATGTCTTTACTCTTAAAGATTACAACATACTTGTATGAGACCATGATAATATTTTTATTTTTTAGACAAAACGACAACGTCGTTTTTATTAAAATTGTGCAACAAAATATCGTCGTTTTGTTAAAAATATTAATTATGCCATATACATCACATCACATTGTATCTATTTTTTCTACTATTTAATTTGTTTATGGATTCGTGATAATAGCAGGTAATAGATCTGTCTTTCTTGTGGTTGGGCTATAACTGAACTGAGAGTTCGCTTTCAACTTCAACTGTTAACATAAAGAGAATGATCTTTTCACCTACACGTATACTCAAAAAGCCTTTCTGCTTGCATGATATATGGCTGGTTATTTTGTTCATCTTATATCTGTGTATGTATGTGCCTGTACGGGTGGTGTAGAATTGGTGTGGAGTCGTATCTCATCTGTCTGTTGACACATAAAAGATCACATGCTGCATATATGAATTATCTCTACTTATATTACCATAATGTCTCGTTACTTTACAATGGTTGACTTCAAAAAATTCAATTTGCCCCGAGGGGCAAAGAGTCTTTGAGGAAAAACTTTGAAGGTTGCTTGTTCGAATGTCTGTTATTGAGTCAAACAACTATCTATTAGAAAATAAAATTTAACAACAAAAAGTAAAAAATTGACCTGTACACAGTTAAATGTACTTTGAAGGACGATTTCAAAACACTTTTAATGTTAGGGTCATCCTAAAAGCATGATTCACCACATAATTTTCATGCATGACCCTAACACTGAAATTGTTCTGATATAGTCCCTCAAAGGAAAGCAGATCAATGAAAATAGTGAAAATATGTTGGAGAAAAAGTTCAAGAGATGATCAGAGAAATTGACTTTAGAGATGATCAGATAATTTGACTTTCTTTTTGTTTTGACTAAACGTGCAGGTAAGAATTCATTTACGTGGGTTGGCCCAAAACCAAGGGTGCTTATTATGGATCCTGAAATGATAAAAGAAGTCTTTAGTAAAAACCATAAATTTCTGAAGCCAAAGCTAAATCCATTATTTAAGTTGTTCTCAAATGGACTTTCATCAAAGGACGGGGATCAATGGGCTAAACACAGAAAACTTGTCAAACCCGCTTTCTATTTGGAGAAGTTGAAGGTAATAATTCTCCTTGTCAGTATTAAAGTATTATAAATAACATACTTGCTTCTTATAAAATTTACCAATTGTGTTTTCAGTGTATGATACCGACCTTTTATTTGTGCTGTTGTGAGATGACAAGAAAATGGGAGGAGATAATGTTTGACAAGAATTCATGTGAGTTGGATGTGTGGCCTTTCCTTCGGATGTTAACTAAAGACATGCTTTCACGTACAGCATTTGGCAGTAGCTACAAAGAAGGAAGAAGAATATTTGAACTTCAAACAGAACTAGCTGGGCTCGCACTTAAGACAGTGCAAGCAGTTTACGTCCCTGGATTGAGGTGATCAAAGTTATAGATCCAAAGCGCAATTGATTTTTGTTCATTTGAAATTTATGATAATTATCATATCTTTTTGATTCAGGTATGTGCCAACTAAATGGAATCAGAGGATGAAGGAAACTGAAAGAGAACTACAAGTTTTGCTAAGAAATATCATCGATAAAAAGATGGAGGCTATAAAGGCAGGAAAATGTGGCGCAGATGATTTATTGGGGGTATTATTAGAATCCAATTTTAGTGAAGTTCATCAACATGGAAACAAAAATGGCAGAATGAGTATTCAAGAGGTTATAGATGAGTGCAAGTTATTCTACTTTGCTGGCCAGGAGACTACTGCAGTTTTATTTGTGTGGACAATGGTTTTATTGAGCATCCATCCAGATTGGCAAGCTCGAGCTAGAGAAGAGGTTCTTCAAGTAATTGGGAATCGTAAACCAGAATTTGATGATCTAAATCACCTCAAAATTGTAAGTGGTTACATTCATGCACATAGACAAATAAAATAATTGTTCCAAAAATGGAGAAGCAGTAAATCTATGGGATTAATAAGTCGCTCCAAGTATATCTTCTTTTTCCAGGTAACTATGATTTTGTATGAAGTTTTGAGGTTATATCCAGCGATATCTGTGTTGGTTCGAAGGGTAGACGAGGAGACTAGGCTCGGAGATATAACCTTACCAGCCGGAGTGGAAATCGAGTTACCAATAATGCTAGTTCATCATAATCGCGAAATTTGGGGAGATGACGCTAATGAGTTTAACCCAGAAAGATTTTCCGAAGGGGTATTAAAAGCAACAGAAGGTCAGCTTGTGTTTTTCCCTTTTGGTTGGGGACCTAGAATCTGCATTGGGCAAAACTTTGCAATGTTTGAAGCAAAAGTTGCTCTGGCTAGGATCTTAGCTCAATTCTCCTTTGAGCTTTCACCGTCGTATGCTCATGCTCCTTCTTTTTTCATGACTGTCCAACCACAATATGGTGCCAACTTGATTTTACACAAGCTTTAGTATGTGTTAAAAATTAATTTCCTGGAATTATTACCATGGTAAAACGATGCACCTGGGGATTTGAGAATATGTTACTGATGTTACTCCTTCCGTGGCTTTGGCATGTATCAAAACCCTCGGAATTATTACTATGAATAAACGACTTGGAAATATGTTACTCATGTATATGACAAATGTTTATGGTACCACATAAAGCACAAAATATTTTATAATAATAATTATTATTACTACTGCTGCTGCTGCTGCTACAATGCATATATGTTTCAGTGGTTAAAACTTAAGACCAACATATAAACGAGAATAATTCGTCGTAAATGACACTAAACTTCATCATACTCCACCATTATAACAACTACTCCATCATTTAAATTATTAATAAAATAATTTATACAATTTACTCATAATCAATAGATTTTTTAAATTTCGTGAAAAGTCAAATCGTTCCACTTAATATGGAATGGAAAGAGTATATAAGTAACTCATCCAAAGGGATGCTTACCTTAATTGTTTCTCCTATAATAAATATTATTGATATGTTCTCCTGTAATTGTTATTAATTTTTTTGGGTTAGATTATGTAATTAATGTGTTCATCAATTAGTGAACTTATAAAAAAAAATGGTTACAGAATTTATTCCAAAATAGGAAAGAACTTATTCACAAACATATCACTAATTGTCATACATATTCCCGCGTCAAT
>JAUMHB010026324.1:5409-18407 GCA_032359685.1 Pittosporum tobira
GACACTGTCTTATTTATTTGTTTTATCAATTAAGTTAGTAGCAGTCTTTCCTTAATATTCCTTAACTTTAGCAATGCGGATTTTAAACCTAGTTTTGTATATACTATCTCTTTGCCAAAATGGGAATCAGTTTTTTGATGCCCAAACTGATAGTCCATGCTTAATAGCTGATGCTTCATGGATTTGCTAATAGGCATCTCATTACTAATGTATTTTATCAATTGAGTACTTTCATTTTTGGACTAAATGACTGTTTAATATGGCCCACTATTTATAGTTCAATCCCTTTCCAGAACAGTATTCAATCCATTTCAATTTCTAAAACAACATTTCATAGGTTGAATTGAAACTTCGGTACTAGGATTTTGAAAGCAATGACTGTTTACTTAATGCTTTCAAATCTTTGTGAAAGCCTAGGAGCTTGATCTTATTCTGATTTGCAAGGTGCGAACATGGTTCAGTTGTTTAATATTGACTTTGGAATGTTGCTCAAAGAAACGTGTTCGTGTTGCACAGATTGTAGCTGTTAAACAATTGGACAGAAATGGGCTTCAGGGTAACAGGGAATTTTTGGTGGAAGTTCTAATGCTCAGCCTTCTACATCACCCTAACTTAGTCAATTTAATTGGATACTGTGCTGATGGGGATCAACGGCTTCTTGTCTATGAGTTCATGCCCTTGGGATCATTGGAAGATCACCTTCATGGTAACATTTTCTTTCTTTTTTTTCTTCGTATCTTTTGTTTTGACAGCCAAATTATGAGTTTACAATAAAGATAATTCATATAAATAGGTACGTAATGTAGCATGTTATTGGGAACTGGTTATGCGTTGTTAATCACATGAACGTGTCTGTTACTCTGTTTATCTAAAATCATTCATTTGCTCGGTTCAAATCATACCACATGGGAGGGTCGCCTTGAGAATATAAATACAGGATTTCAACAATTCAAGCCTTGACATACAATATATAAACCGTGTAGGCTACTCCACTCGTATCGAGTTGGTTTTAGGCTGTAGGCTTCAAGATTGTCTGAATTTTTGTTTGGGGTGCCAAGATTGTGAACGCATGGAGCTTTATATATATATATATATATATTGAGGAACTTCCTGTAATTTAGCCGTGTTATTTTTCCTGAACTTTCTTCCTGTTCAAATCTGGTTGAATGATTTGTTGCCTCCTCCCCACGCCAATCCAGCTCAATAATGATAAAAGAGGAACGGGGAGGAGTGGAGCATATCTGGTCTTACAAATACATACATTTCTGTTGTGCTAAAATTGGGTGAATTGGCTACATTTCAGACTTTACAATGTTTTCCCATCTTTGTACAAGTGGTCATTTTAATATGAGTTCTCGAGTAGCTGTTTGTATCAATCACTTATGCTGCTGCTTGAGAATAATGTCACTAGTGCTGGCACAATTTCTATGCAGATCTTCCACCTGATAAAGAACCTCTAGATTGGAACACGCGAATGAAGATTGCGGCTGGTGCAGCCAAAGGTTTAGAGTTTCTCCATGATAAGGCAAGCCCTCCGGTTATCTATAGGGACTTCAAATCATCCAACATATTATTGGAAGAAGGATTTCATCCAAAGCTTTCCGACTTTGGGCTTGCAAAGCTTGGTCCTACTGGGGACAAGTCGCATGTTTCCACAAGGGTCATGGGAACTTACGGTTACTGTGCTCCAGAGTATGCCATGACCGGACAACTGACAGTAAAGTCTGATGTCTACAGTTTTGGCGTAGTATTCTTAGAGCTTATCACTGGACGTAAAGCCATTGACAGCGCCCAGCCACAAGGACAACAGAACCTTGTCACATGGGTATGATTCATTTGTACTGTGATCGTAATAGTTAATTCCACACGTGATTATTTTTTAATGTCTAGTGTGAACTTAAATGCAGGCGAGACCTCTGTTCAATGACAGGAGGAAGTTTGGAAAACTGGCAGACCCACGTCTACAGGGGCAGTATCCAATGCGAGGGCTGTATCAAGCTCTAGCAGTGGCATCTATGTGTATCCAAGAACAGGCTGCTGCTCGCCCTCTAATTGGCGATGTGGTAACTGCCCTATCTTATCTTGCGAGCCAGGCATATGACCCTGGCACAGCTGCTGGACATGGCTATAAGGATGATAAAACTAACAGAGGTAGTGGAAGGTTCTCAAGGAATGACGATGGGGCAGGATCAGGACGCAAATGGGATTTGGAAGGATCCGAAAAGGATGACTCTCCAAAAGAAACAGCAAGGATGTTAAATAGGGACTTGGAACGAGAACGAGCTGTTGCAGAGGCCAAAATGTGGGGAGAGAATTGGAGAGAAAAAAGACGACAAAATGCACAAGGCAGTTTTGATGCAAATAATGGGTAGTATCCCATTTGTGTGCAATGGGATCTTGCAACTTGGCTTAATTTCTGCTTGTACACGAGAGGAAATGGAGAGACCCAGAGGTTTCACTTTTCTTGATCTGGTTTGTTTAAACAGGGCAGGGTTTTATTTTTGGTTTCTCTTGAGAAGAAGATGGAGAAGACCGCGGGAAGAGTGTAGATTTATTTACTGTTAGAAGAGTGCAGGCAGAAGAACTTGGAATGTGTCATGTACTTCTACCGTCTCCGATAGGTTTCTTCTTGAATTATTCTGTTGTATGATTATCTTCTCTGCGACATACTGTATACTGTATTATCAACTCATTAACTTCGATACTTGAAAGAAAATTCTCTGGCAATCTGTTATACTCCTATCTTTTATACTGTACTAGCGATGGCGTTTTATGATCGGATTCTCTTCATCTGAAAATGATAGTCTTAGTTTTTCTTGCTTTTTAATATTAAACATTTGAACTCGTGACATTTCGACATGATTTGCAGTCATATACATGCACTGTATTTTGTAGTAAGTCAAGATTTTAATCCCAATTTAGAAGAAAATTTTGATTCAGAAGGTTTTCCATATGTTACAACATACAAATAACTTTCACATAAACAGAAGGAAATTATTTAACCATAATAAAGCTAGCTAGGGTGAGGTGCGGGAGATTATTTTTCAACATGATCAATATTCAGGTGCAGTACTCCCAGCTGAAACATCCGCGTGCAGTCTTCACCTTATCATGCATGTTGATTAATGTCATGATGACCAGTAATTCCTTCATCCTTGTTTTCATCTTCGTCGCTACCACCATTACTACTCGACTGAGTTTCCACTGGATATACTTCAGATAAAGCTCCTCCACCTCCTCCACCTCCCTTCTTGTCGATGTTTATGGTTATTGCGTGTTCTGCCACCTTCTTTTCCATCACCTCTACTACATTCTTTCCATTATTCTTGTTTTTATAAATTCCGTACAATAACATCTGAATCACTCCCAACAAGAATCCCAATATGTTTGGAAACTACACAAAACAAACCAAAAATTAAACTTTAGTGCTATATTTTTATACCTGGAAATCAAAAATTAATGATCATCACATAAATATCAGAATAAATGAATAAATTATACTCACAGCAACATGGAGATCCCTTTGAAGTAAACCATATGCAAACCATATAATAGCACTCAGTGTGAGGAGGAAAGACAGGGTAAATGGCATGAACTCAACACTCTGCGTTTTCACTACTTGATACTGCGCGCAGTTTCGTGTGCAAAAACAGATGCATAATTTAATTAACTTTAGTTAGAGATTAATATTGGATACACATATAGTGTATAACTTAGTAGTTTTATTTATGATCTATAGTCTAATTAAGTTCTGATATAAATATTGTTCTTACCGCAATACTTAAAGGTGCTGCAAAAACACCAACGGAGATGGTAACACAGATCCATCCAACAACTTGAACACGAATCTGTCCTTTAAACAAAAATAATGTGCCCAAACATATCCCAGTAAACATCACCATGTTCAGTAAAACAAGTAGTCTCACCGTGTACTTCTGCGGTGCAAAAAAACCCAAAAAAAATAAAAAAATAAAAAAAATTAAATCCTAATTATATACAGTAATTAGGAATAAGTACAAGTGATAAATTATGATTTACTTGTTGGAATTAAGTAATTATATACTTACCCTAACTTCCTTGGATGCATAGAAGATAAAAATGACAAGATAAATCGTCTCTATCAGGATACCAACAGAGTTTACAGTAATGAGGAGGGTAGTATTCTTCTTAAGAAACGCGTAATACATCCACAGCATCGCACTAAATAGTGCTACCATATAAGGAAAAGCTTGAAACTCTAAAGTTGATTTTCTCTTATAAATTTGGATAAATGTTGGCCTGCACCAATAAACAGGAAAACAAGAATTAAGATTGCTTTCCTGCGCATATTATATAAGTGCTTGTTTTATAGGAGCTTATTGAACGTCCAGAGATAATTGACAAATCATGTTTGGTAGGCTGAATGTGAACTAAAAGACATTAATTTGCAGTTTAAATCCAACTTTAATAAAAACCTAAAGTTGGATTTAAACTACAAGTTGAATTTGGTAACATCTACGGAACAAAAGGTAAGTCCTCTAGCTATCCAGCTAGTTTTTTTTTTTTTTTTTGACAGAGAATCGAGCTAGCTAAGTATACATACATACACGTATTATATATTCATATACTACTTAAAGTATTAGTTGTAGAAGAAACAAAGGACTTACAGTGGAGCAAAAAATACCAAAATCGATACAAAGTTACCTGCAACAACAAATATAATTAAGGAAAGATAATCATCAGATTTGTTTCTTAATTTACCCGCTCATCAAGATATCCTTTTTACTACTTCGTTTCGTAGTTTGATTTGGTTTTTTTTTTTTTTCCTGAATCAAAATTAATAGTTCCCAACTAACAAGAAATGCAAACGGAGAAGTTTGATAGATAAGAATATACGTACGTACCTAGGATGCCAGCTGTGAACGCCCATGGGTTATGAAGATCAACTAAAGCCATATCTGTCGATCTCTAGCTCTACCAACCTACTAAAGAGTAACAAGTAGCCTTAATGTAATTTCTGTGAAAAATATATATAGAACTGTCAATTCTCTCTAAATCTCATGCAGAGAATGAACAAATTAATCAAAGCTGCAGGTACTACGAATGTATATGGAGATGCTCAGAATTTATATTGTCAGCTATATGCATGGCCATGGCCCAAACAAATAAAGGCGATAAACTCATCATATCATTGTTGCATGATGACAAGTCAGGTGGTGGCGTACGGTATAATTAAATCAGTAACCAATATCTGAATGAATAACTCTCCCACTGCCTTTTCAAGAGGCGCGTGCATTAACTTCCAATCTTCAAAATATAAGACTTATTTTAACATTTTTTGTATAAATTTAAGAAAATTTAATTATAAATACGTACATCTTATTTTAATCAATACAATTATGAACATAGTATTGATGTTGTGATAATCACGAAACTAAGCGTGCGTGGCGCGCAAAAAGAAAGCCTTTTTTACGCGCGTAAAACCCTGGTTCACGTGACATTCGATCTTCTTCTCCATGCAGGGAAGAAACCTTCACATATAGCCGTTTATTAATCCTTAACCAAATCGGAAAAAGCCAAAAACACGCCCCCTTAATAGCCTCATCATCTCAAATCATTTGTCAATTACTATGTGTATGAATGTCGCGAGCTTCTTCCGGTAGCATTTTGTCTGATAGCACATATTTTTGCAGGATTTCATGGTGGCGGCCATAAAGCAACAGCAATATATTAAAGGTATGATCATGATCTGATGCTGACTTGGAAGCTTAGCTTCTCTGAGAAGCCGTCGGTTTGAGCAGTTATGTAGTGGCAGTCACATAGCGCTTGCGCGGGTCTTGAATTGCCCAAGTGCATGGTTTGGCTTATTGAGCGTCCGAGGGTAGAGACGCGCTTCTGAAACAAGCTTATATGCATAAAATTCACTTCAAACACAATTTATTTATCTTAGAAACATAGCAAACTCACCATCATCTCTTTTTGGTGAGTGCGTTTAATTAAATATCAAAATTCACCAATCCTAACGCATAATAGGCTGGGGTACTCTTAACTTTAGTAAAAGTCACTAAAACTAAGCCATTAGCTACGATTGACGCAATGAAAGAATAAATAAAACAGAGAAAAACTAATGATTCAATTTATTTAAGTCTTACGATAAGAAGAATTCACAAGAAAAAAAAAATGATAATTAAAAATAGTAGAACAATCGCAATTGATGAAATTAATCAAAGTCGAATAGTAATATACTGTATATAATAATGGGCTACATAATAAGAAGTGTATAATTTAAGTACCCAATTTCCTAACCTTATTTGAAAAATAAATTATTCGAAATAAAATAATTAAAAAGATTAAGCTACTTTGAAACTACATAGGAAAATGTAAATAATAAAAATATTAAAATAAGATACTTTTACAAGAGTTAACCAACTATGATTAAATTTTGACTGCCTTTGACTTATGTTTTGACTGTATTTTTCGACTACAAATGACCACACTTCCTGGCCAATGGTGAGGAGGAATTGTAACGTACGGGTCGTTTCAGTCATTTTGCTATATTATGGGCAAAAAACAAAATTAAAAATTAAAAATTATAATTTGTTGAAGATCCACTAACCAAAAAATTTACTTTTATCTTATTTAAAAATTTTTTGGCCTTTCAGCCCCTTTCGCACTTCGTTACATGATAACAATAAAGTCACTAATTAATCATTGCCAACATAAGATGCTTACAAGGAGTGACACTAATTTCTTAAAGTGATAGTTTAGTAGTTAGCTTATATAATTTTTAAAACTTGTGCAAAAATGCAAGAACACATTATATATTCAAAAATTTAAGCTTATAATTTAAATTCAATATTTAATTTACTTATTAAAATTTCTTATGGTAATCTTTGTTCATGTCAAAATTTGTTGATGGCAGCCATAAATTTAGACAAAATGTCTCACTTTTATAGTGGAATTTTGTAGAAACTTGGGAATTCAAGTATACTATAACCAAATCATGTCAGATGTATAGAATTATTTAAAAAGTGATAATTAATAATTCAGAAAAAGAAGGAAAACATTAAAGCTAAGCTAATTGTTAGTTTTCAAATATTTTTATATACATCGCATAATTTGATTGATGAGATAGCAGATGAGACTATATTTGAGACAACGTATTTGGATTCGAAAGTTGGACAACCCCTCTGAAAGAAGATTTTCAAACTAATTCCGACAACAAAAGAAAAAGTAAAAAAAAAACTTCATCTATGAATTCAAATTTTCGGTTTCATCCTCTACTCTATACAATCTAACGATTATTTATATATATTTATTTTATTTAATATTTAATAAATTATTTAAAAAATACACAGATAACTATTGAATTAAAATGAAACAAATGATTGAATAAAAGATCTAAATTTTTCATGTGAATAGAGATTATGTTAGCCGAATAGTAAAAGTGTCACTCGTCGATGGAAAAATGTCAAAAAAAGACTTTTCGCACTTAAAAATTATGTCATTAGTTCACTAATAAAAGCGTCACTCGGCTACTATACCGCTTAAGTAAGAGGTCGGAAGTCGAAACTTGGTTCACCCTTTCTCTTCTTTAAAATAAAAGCGCAATCTTGTTCTTGATAATACAAAAAAGGGAAAATGATAAATCTAAAACATAAAAAAATTGTAATACTAATGTGAAATATACTCCTACACAAAGGGTAAAGTATCAAAATGGTCTTTGCAGTATAATTTATTGTACAAATTAGTCATTGAATCGATTTTTTGTACAATTGACTAACTGTATTACCGATTTTTCATAATCCGTTAATTTTTATATTAAAAATTTTGACTTTAAACGGTTAAATAGTATTTGGTCAAACTAACATCACATGTACCTGACACATTGGACAAAAAAATGACATTTAAGTCATATATGCGCCACATATGCTACAAGGTGGAAATAATCATTAAAATTAATTTTTTTTTCAGTAAATTCCAATTTTTAAAGAATTTTTTTTAATTCAATTTTTTTCAGATTTTTTTAGCTATTTTTTTATCCGTAACACACACACACACATAAATATATATTAAGAAAATAAAAAATTACGGAAAAAAATTTATTTAAAAATAATTCCAATTTTAAGAAAATAATTTTTTTCAGAAAATTCCAATTTTTTTTATAAACAAATTCCATTTTTTTTACATATATATTTTTTAATTTTCTTCACATATAGTATATCTTAAGAAAATAAAAAATTTTACGAAAATGAAATATTATGGATAAACTTTTTTATCCGTAACATTTTAAGTATATATATATATATATTATTTTAAAGATATGTTTTCTAAGGATAAAAAATATGCCTTTGAAAATAAAAATACGTCAACAAAATATAAACAAATTATTTTTAAAAATTCCAATTTTAATAAAATAATTTTTTTAAAGAAAATTCCATTTTTTTTACATAATTAAAAAATTATTTAAATTTTTTTAAAATAAATTTTAAAATTCCAAATTTTTTTTAAAATAATGTTTTATCCGTAAGATATATATCTCAAGAAAATTAAAAAAAAAATATTTTAAAATTTTAATAATTACATAATTATGTAATATTATAATTATAATATTATTATAATATAACTAATTAAAATTAAAGGGATGATAAGAAATTAAAATCTTAAAAATCAAAATTTAATGGGTTGGATTGTCATACCAGCATTTTGTTACCATTTGACGGACTTTTTTTTTGATACAAAAATTTTAATTCAATGAATTGACCGTACAAAAAATTAATTTAATAACTAATTTTTATATTATTTTATAGTACAATGAACACTTTTTAGTTTACCCTAACCAAAAAGTACAGAACTTGCAAAATTGCAGTACTGTATTAATAATATTATGTGTAACAACACCACCACCACCTAAAAATGCACAAAAAGACCGGTCCGTCAGACTTTAGTTTAAATTTATCATGATCAATATTTATTTAAAAAAAAACATACTGGTTTTTTTAGTTGACTAGGCCGGACCGGGTTATATTATGTACAAAAAAGTGAGGTCCGTTGAGGACTACAAATCCGGACCGGTCCTCAACCGAATTTTTTCTATTTTTTAATTTTTTTAATTTTTTTAATTTATAAAATTTATTTTTCTATATATACTTTTAGAATACTTTTATTAAGTTAGTAATTCATTATTCTACTTTTATTAAGTTAGTTAAAATAGTTATTTTATATAATTAGTTATATAGTTATGTTATATATGTAGTTATATAGTTATTTTATATATTTAACTATTTTATATAGTTATTTACTTTAGATAGTTAGTAATTTATATAGTTATAAACTTATTTTTTATAAAACTTAGTAATTTTAAAAAAGAGTATTGAAAATAAAAAAAATAATTTTTTATAATACGTGATAATTTATGCAGACTTTTTATACTTTTTGAACTGACATGGACCAGACCGGTCTTTAGGCTGTTTTTTCTCTTAATATGATGGTTTGTCGAAATTTTTTGATATTTTAAAAATCCGACCTAATCCTAATCTATTTAAGTTTTAACAAAACTTTAACTAGACCAATTTCAATTCAAACATCAGTCCTACCACCACCTCCACCAAAAAAAATAAATAATAATAATACTTATTACACTACGAGATCTGGTCCATTTAAGTACCGCTGCTCAAATTTGATTAATAGCGGCGTGGTTGCTTCAAAAAAATAAAATTAAATTAAAAATTAAAAATTAAATAAATAGAGGTGTGGGTGAATAGTCAACTATGTACTGCCCTGACTTTTTAGCTTTCTCCACTTGTACTGATAATAAGTCGTGTTTGACATATATTTTAAAAAGATTTATTTTAATTAATTTAAAAAAATTAATTAATTAATATTTTAATAAAATTAATAAATAAATTATAAATTATGTCAAAGAAAACTATAACGGAATATATGTTGGTATAATTTAATTAATTTATTTTTAAAAATTATTTATTTTTTAAAAATAAATAATATTAAAAATATTTATTTAAGAAAATTTATATATTAAAGTACAACAATATTTTTAATTTATTTTAAAAAAATTTAAAATTAATATTTTTAATAATTTATTTAAATTAATAAATAAATTAAAATTTATTTTCAAATAAAACTATAATAGTAGTTCAGCAAAAAAAATAATTAATTAATTAAGAAATAATAATAATAATAATAATAGATGGGGTATTACAAAACTTTTTCTCCTTTTTATTTATTAACAACGATAGCCTCTAAGGAAACACTACTACTACTTATTGTGGCTAATGTTAAACGGACATACTATGACATTATAATATCACAATCTAAAAGGAGTAATATTAATATACGGAGTATTATTTATTATTTTAATGGGTCCATCCTTATCCCATACCTCTAACGGCTTGTGACAGAATAAAATTAATATCTTAAATTTGCATCCAAGGGGTACACTATTATTATTATTATTATTATTATTATTATCTGCGGGTTCTATTTATTTCATGCTCAACAATTCAGATAACCAAAAAATGGATAATTACAAAACCCTAAAAATTGAGCAGGCAGCCCCAGATTCACGGGTTTTCAATTTGTTCCTCAATAGCCCCTCAGTTGCTAATGCCCTATCACACGATTTCTTCACTGAATTCCCTCAAGCCCTATCTGCCCTCGATCAAAACCCTAACGTCGGCGTCGTAATCCTTTCATCCACCGGCAACCATTTCTGTGCCGGCATCGACCTCGGAATCCTCGCCTCAACTTCAACACAGGCCCAGTCAGCTGACCGAGGACGCACCGGAGAAAGCCTCCGGCGATTCGTCCTGTTCATGCAGGCGGCCAACACGGCCATCGAGAAATGTCGGAAGCCGGTGATCGCAAGCATCCACGGTGCCTGTATTGGCGGAGGAATTGATATTATTACCGCCTGTGATGTTCGATTTTGTACGGAGACCGCATTCTTCTCCGTCAAGGAGGTCGACCTGGCCATCACCGCTGATCTCGGGACGCTTCAGCGGTTGCCGGCTATTGTCGGGTATGGAAATGCCATGGAGCTGGCCTTAACGGCAAGGAGCTTTTCGGGGCCTGAGGCTAAAGAATTAGGACTCGTTTCTAAGGTCTTTCCTTCTAAGGCGGCCATGGATGAAGCTGTCAAAGCTTTTGCTGAGGGTAAGTTGGTAATTTTCTTAAATCATTTAATTTGGTAGTAACATTCTTTTTCATGAATGATGTGGTTGTTAACGTACACTGCTGTTTATATGTTCTTCTGTTGTGTTACCGTGTTATATATGGATTCACTAGTGTTCTTCTAAACTTTAGTGAGTGCTACAAATAAACCATCATTGGGAACTGGGATTCTTCCAAACAATTACTTCGGCCATTTTTTTACCATAGTCAGAAAACAAACTAGTTGATAAATAAATTTATATTCACAGAATTCTGCATCTTTAAACAAAATCATAAAGTCCAGTCAGGCCCTGTTTGCGATTCTTTTTATCCAAGTAAATTTACTTAGCTGCTGCACATCATTCAACAACCAATTCTGAAAATTTCTCCATAAAAATAAGTTGCCAAGACACTTGCTCCTTACTGATTGAAACATAACCCAAAAATAAGTTTGGAAGTTGCGCCTCCCAAAGGTTTTCACCCCCATCAATACATCCTTCCAATGCTAATTCTGACTACCACCCCCAATCAAAAATGACGTACGTTGCACAATCTCCTCCCGTCTGTCGCCTCCACAAACTATGTTTGCTAGGAATGCTAATTGATTGGGTATGCGGAATGGGAACAGGTAATTGGAATGCTACCTACAGTCTTGGTTCATTAATTAATAGTTCTTGTACCATGATTTAGACAATAGTACAAAGTTAACGGAAGAGCATATGTGCTAGGGGGGCATGGTAGACAAGCAAACCCGAAAAGGCAATCTCTGCTTATTGTGCATATGTGCTAGGGGCTATTAGGGTTGTGTAATAACTCAAAAGTGAGTTTGCATCCAACATTTACATACCTACGCTAATGCTTCTATTGTTGTTAAATTACTGTTCAGTCTGCTTCGTTTATAATCGTTCTTCCTTCTGTTAGTAATTACTATATCCGTTTATTTTATTCAATAGAAAATAAATGCTTTTTGAGTTGGTTAAGAGAATGAGAGCTGATTAATCAAGTGTGCTGATTTATTATTGTTTGGTTGTGTTATGGTAGGAATTGCTGCAAAGTCTCCTCTAGCTGTGATTGGGACGAAGGCCGTGTTGCTAAAAAGTCGAGACCTGACTATTGATCAAGCTTTGGATTACGTGGCAACATGGAACTCTAGTGGAGTTCTGTCTGATGATTTAACAGAGGTAGTCTCAGCTCATAGCCAGAAGAGAAAACCTGTTTTTGCCAAGCTATGATGCATCTTCATGCATCCCTTCAGCTCAGCTAGCCCCAAGCCGAATAAATATATACTACAGTGGTGAAAATGTAGTTTTATGGACTTCTACGTCATTGGTTGTAATACTTGTGTATAATAAGCATCTCTATACAATTTTGTGGATAGAGAGCGTAATGGGGTTGCTGTTGTTTTGGTGCTTGTTAATTAATTTTGAGTAATACTCAAATTGTTCTATAACAAAATTTAAATTTATGGTAAATTTATTTCGTTTTTATTATTATCAAAATTAATGTTATAAACTATGTGGCTAGGTATAAAATTTAAAATATTAATAAATTTATATCATAATTTGAATTTTAAAATTTTATTTTTTAAAAAATTAATTTTTTTTCTAATTGTAGAATGGAAAGAGTATATAACTATGATACACATAAAATACACAAGCATCTTTGAAAGGTCTTTTTTTAGCTACTAGGAAAATAGGGACGATGTTGTTTTGTCACGCACCTTTAACAAAATAATATTTTTGTTCTGCATTTTAAAGAGAAATAACTCAATCAAATCTTGACCCTAAAAATCATTTATAAAGTGCGTCATATTTACTAAGATATAAACATGCACAAAAAATCAGTCTCAC
>JAUMHB010026335.1:12415-23682 GCA_032359685.1 Pittosporum tobira
TTCACTTTTTAGAAGTGTGGTTTTATGTTCAATTTCTTTTCATGTGAAAATTATTTGTTCATTTTATGAGATTATTTTGTCTACTATTATATAATTATGTTATCTCTTATTAGAACATTCTCTTGCATACGAGATTTAATTAATTGTTTCATATGAGAGTCGAATTTTAATTTTTATATGTTTGATACTCTTACATGTGCTTAATTTAATCATTACACCATCTACTAAAAAAAAGTATTTAATTACATACAAAATGAGATTCAAATATCAATTTGGACTTTTTTTTTTTTAAGTAGAGAAATATCAATTTGAATAGTTGATGTTATATGCCAGACCGTGACATGTGAAGAGGTCCTTCCCCCACTTTAAAATTGCAAATCGAAGTAAAAAATAAAATAAAATAGAAAACTATCAACATCAAATCCTCGCGGGGAACCCATCTACTTAGCAGGCACACGCAGTACCACCAGGCCAAAGCGTCAGATGAGCACCGCTCAGATATTTTTTAATTTTTAAAATTTATAAAATTTCATTAAATTATCATGAATAGAATTATACTACTACTAATTAAGTTGTTCTAAAATTTTATATATATTTTTTAAAACGAAGATATATTAAGAATGTGATGTAGCTCTAGCTTCCGTTGTTGTTTTCTCTTCCTCCTGACTTTTGATATTTGGTTTAGGAGCTGCTACGGTAGACATAATTTGATATAATTAGTAAAATTAATATTTTTAATAAAATAATGTTTTTCTATTTTTTATATGTTGTAAAATCAGATCATTTTACTATTTATTTTCTATATGTTTTATAGTATGATCTATCATGTTATATCTTACAACATAAATCACATTATATTTACCTTTTTTTTTTATGATTTATTATATTAAAGTCAAATTATGAAATCTAAATTTTGGAGTTTTTGTAAATTTATTTGAATCTAAAAAAATAAAACTTACAACTTTAAGAACCTTAAAGTAATTTACAATAATTAATTTTAAAAATAAATAAATAAAAGATATCCAAGCTACATGAATTTTGTAAACTCAAGACGAGACCCACTTTTGAAATGGCGAGCGTCCTACTGCAATTTGAAAATATTGTGTGCCGTTATAGGCCACCAAGCAAAAAATCAAAATTACGAAACACCAAATTTGTTTTACGCGGGGCTCCAATATAATTCTCAATTTGGCGCGAAACACATAGTTCCCTTCCCGCCATTTATAAAGAAACCCTCAATCCATCATTTCACTCACTCCAACAGATCTACTATGTGTGAGAGAGACACAGAATTATGGCAGACGAGCAACAATCATCAAGGCGGAGGAGCAGAGGAGCTGACGCGGCGGCTCGAGCCGAAGCACTAGAGCGCCTCAAATCCCTCCGCCGTGACGGACGGCGATCGGAATCCGGGTTCCAAATCAAGGTAGCAGATCCAATTTACGACACCGTTGACGAAGACGAATACGAAACCCTAGTCGCCAAGCGCCGCCAAGAGGCTCAACAGTTCGTAGTCGACGATGACGGCCTCGGGTACTGCGACGAAGGGCAGGAAGAAGACTGGTCTAAGGCGTGCGGGCCCCAATCATCGGACGAATCAGAAGGTGAGGAGAAGGAAAAACCGAAGAAGAAGAAGGAACCACCGCCTAAAAAGCCTTCGCCTTTCACAGATGCAGCTGCTTTAATGGGTAAGCAGAGGCTTTCTAATATGTACACTTCTTCAGTTTTTAAGAAATTTAGGGATGAGAAGGCGAAGAATCCTGTTAATGATAGTATTGTCGATGATGTAATTGCGGAGTTTGCTCCTGATGAGGCAGATAGAGAGAGGAGAAGGAAGGGGCATTTGAATTTGATAAAAAAATTTATACCTACTAATCTTGTTGCATCAGTTAAGAGTGAGGCATTACCTGTTAATGGTGTTGATTTGAAGGTTAGGCATGAGATTAGCAGTGATGTTGGTAAAAATTGTGAGCCTATGATGATTAATTTGCCAAAGAGTGATATTATTGAGCAGAAGGACTTGAACGGTGGCATGGGTGAAGTTTCAAATTTTGAATTGTGTAATTCTTTGGTGAATGAAAGTGTGATTGAAGATAGTCTGTTGAATAATAGTCAGGTGAAGGAGGAAGTAGAGAAGAAAGATTATGCTCTTAATGCAAAGATAAATAAAGAGGAGAAGGATCCGGCATTGAGTGCAACTGCTGGATGGCAGGCGGTAAGGGCGGTAGGAAATGGGAATGCCGTAGAGGCAAGCCCTAACGTAAGCTGTGATGAAATACCAGAATTTGAAGTGGACTCTGACGGGTCGTTGCCTTTCTATGTACTTGATGCCCACGAGGAGTTTTATGGTGCTAATGCAGGCAATGTCTATCTCTTTGGGAAGGTAAGATGGTGCATTATGTAGTCTTTTAATATGTTCCTGCAAAATGTAGCCATTACCAAATCTTAAGAAATTTTGAACATAGTCTCTCAATTATTTTTCTAATAAAATTCGTTGTCATTACATATAATGATTCCTATACATTTGATGTTTTGACCTATATTTTTATTGTCAGTTACAATTTACTTTGATACTCATGTCTGTTTCCTTCTTATAGATGTGGCAAGGTGTGTAAGAGGGCTAGGTTTAGTATCATGTTAAAAAGGTGCATGAATATTTTGATCTTTTATTTGGGCTTACAATTTTTGTTTATTCTAGTTAAGTAAGGCTACCAAATCCTATACTGTTTCCATCATGGTCCTATTTTGTGCTGACATTTCAGCATTTTTTAAATACAATAATGGCAGGTAATTGTACTACCATGTTCCCATTGCTTATATCTAAAGTTTTTACCTTTTCTAAAAAAGCATTGTTTATCCTGATTCTTTATCTAGTGCCTTGAACATTTGGCCACTTTCTTTATATGATGCAGACATGCAGTTACGATGAGGTTATAGTGAATTTTAATCCTGTCAAACATCTGGTGCTGTAATATGAGATACTTTTAATGTTTACCTTCATACATGCATCTGTGTGTTTATTTTTACACAGCCAAATATCTGGTGTTGTAATATGAGATAGTTTTAATGTTTACCTTCATAGATGCATCTGTGTGTTTGTTTTTACACAATTGGATTTGCTGTTTGAAATGCTTAATATTTGTAATATTTTCAGTGCAAAGAATTTCAAGGCGGTTGACCTTTTATATGCAATTCAGGTCAAAGCAGGAAGTACGTATCGGAGTTGCTGTGTGGTTGTAAAGAATATGCAGAGATGTATATATGCAATCCCGGATGGTTCTTTGTTGCAGAATGGCAAAGTGATAAAGCTTGAGAGAGATGTCAAAGAGTCTAAAATTTCGGCTACAAAATTCTGTACCCAGTTGCATGTAATTTTCCTAGTCATCTTTGTGTATATCCATCTTGGTTTTCTATCGGTTGTTTAATTTACCTTCTTGAACCTTTCTTAGGAGATGGTATCAGGATTGAAGACTGATATATCAAAACAGTTACTCAAGCGAAATGTTTCAAGTTTTACTATGGCACCTGTTAAGGTTTGTTCATTAATCTATTTGATGAGTTGAAAAGGACTTTTTTGTCAGCTTATATATTGATTAACTTTGGTATTTAATGTGTTTATATATTTCTACAGAGGAGTTATGCATTCGAGAGGTCAGACATACCTCTTGGGGAGAACTATGTCCTCAAGATCAATTATCCTTTTAAGGTATATAATGCTCATTTCACGAATTAAAACACCAAGGTGATTGGGCTGTTGAATTTCTGGGTTCAATCTGTCGAACACTTCTAGGAGTATCAATATGGCATTTACAGATCCTATACTTGTTACTACTACTACTATAGTTTTCTGTTATATTTAGTGATATAATTGTTGTTTGCTTTACTAGTCATTATTCTATTGACTTTATCTATAGAATGAACTCCTTAAAGTGACCAGTTGTGGGTTCTTTCGATGTAGGACCCACCACTTCCTTCGGATCTCAAGGGAGAAACTTTCAGTGCTTTGCTGGGAACTCATAACAGGTAAGAGTTGTAGAAAGGGTTTCTTGTGTACAATATCTTATTCTGAATGTACACATCTTATAGCATCATTTTCTGCAGTGCTTTGGAGCTTTTTCTAATTAAAAGAAAGATAAAGGGGCCTTCCTGGCTATCGATTTCGAAGTTCTCTGTCTGTCCAGCTGCTCAGCGTGTAAGCTTCTAAACTAGTTCCTTTGTTATTTGGGAAAACTTTGCACAAGGACATACTAATAGCTCTTTGATTATGATGAATTGCTTATATTTTGGCAGGTAAGCTGGTGCAAGTTTGAGGTTACTGTTGATTGTTCGAAGAACGTTCAAGTTTCTAATTCCTCAAAAGATATTGTAGAGATTCCTCCAGTGGTTGTTACGTCAATAAATTTGAAAACCGTCATAAATGAAAAGCACAATGTAAATGAAATTGTCTCCGCAACAGTTATATGCTGCCACAAAGCTAAGGTACTTGACATTTGATCTGTTCTAGTGTAATGTAAAATTAGTTGCTAATTGGTTTGTTGAAAATTTCAGATTGACATCCCGTTGCTAGCTACCGAGTGGACCCGACCCGGTATGCTTAGCCATTTTACAGTTGTGTGTAAGCCTGAGGGAGGTATATTTCCAATGGGATTTAACAAAGAGATAGAAGGTAGAAATTCAAAGGCTGGATCAAATGTTATAAGTTCTGAAAGCAGGCACGTCAATTTAGTAATTATTATGTCCATTTGTCAAATTGTATCCATTTTGTTTCTTACGTTCTTTACTTAGGCATCAAGTTGTCTGGTAGTAATTTTCCAAGGTTCCAGTTACTGAAACCCACCCTGAAATTGCAGTGAAAGGGCTTTATTAAACCGTCTGATGACCGAATTGTACAAATTGGATTCCGATGTACTCGTTGGGCACAATATATCTGGGTTTGACCTGGACGTTCTCCTTCACAGAGCTCAGGCTCGCAGAGTGCCTAGCATTATGTGGTCAAAACTGGGTCGGCTCAAACGGTCTGTGATGCCTAAGCTTACTAAAGGAAACACAATCTACGGGTCTGGAGCAAGTCCAGGGATCATGTCTTGTGTTGCAGGCAGGCTCTTATGTGATACTTATTTGTGTTCTCGTGATCTATTAAAAGAGGTATTATAATACTTTAATAGGTAATAAAACCTGTGTGGATGATACTCCGGGGAACTTTGTGTTGTCAAATTTAAAATCTGCTTCTTCTTCCAGGTAAGTTATTCTTTGACACAACTTACAAGGACTCAGCTGAATAAAGAGAGAAAGGAGATCGCTCCGCATGATATTCCCAGAATGTTTCAACGCTGTGAATCCCTTATGGAACTTGTAGGTCCTACTACTCTACTGATCAACTTATCCAATTCTTTTGCTTGCAATTCAAAATTAATAAAGGAAATTTGATAGTTTACTATTTTACCCTTTGGCTTTGGGCCCTAGCATTAATGTTCTTTGATGAATATACATATGATATTTCTCATTTTGCATCTAATGGGCCCAGATTGAATATGCCGAGACAGATGCATGGTTATCGATGGAACTCATGTTTCATTTAAGTGTTCTTCCCCTGACACGTCAGCTGACTAATATCAGTGGTAATCTATGGGGGAAAACTCTCCAGGTAACGAAGCATTGTGTGATATGCTTTCTGTAATGAACGAGATTTTCTGCAAAACTTGTTCTCACCAAAATTGAAACTTGTGTACATATTTCAGGGTGCTAGGGCCCAAAGAGTAGAATATCTATTGTTACATGCATTTCATGCAAAGAAATTTATTGTCCCCGACAAGTTTTCTTCTTCCCAATCGAAGGAAATCAAAGTGCAAAAGCGTAAAACGAGTCACGGTGTTGAGGAAAACAGACTCCAGGATGATCTGGATCCTGATGACATAAACATTGAGAATGAGGCTACACAAAATGACCACGGGAAAACCAAAAAGGGCCCGGCCTATGCTGGTGGTTTGGTTTTAGAGCCAAAAAAGGGTCTATACGACAAGTATATATTACTTCTTGACTTCAATAGTCTTTACCCCTCAATTATTCAGGTTGACGAAATTTCTTTTGGTGCCTTTTCCTTTCTTTTCTTTTTTCATTAATTGCCTTGCTTTAGTGTTTTGTATTTCTCCTTCACTGCACTATTTTCTTCATCCTTGTTTTAAACAGGAGTACAATATCTGCTTTACAACTGTTGAAAGACCCGTAGATGGATCAGTCCCCCGTTTACCATCTATTATAAAGACGGGAGTTCTGCCAGAGGTAAATCGCCTAATGATGTATTAGTTGTGTTATTATCGATTATTCTGGGAATACTAGGAATCATAACTCATTTAATAAAACACAACGTACTACTGGTTGATGATATGGTGGTAATTTCATAGTTGCTGAAAAACCTGGTTGAGAGGAGGAGAACGGTAAAGAAATCATTAAAAACTGCAACCGGTCTCAAGGTCCAACAACTTGACATTCAGCAGCAAGCACTGAAACTCACTGCAAATAGGTTTGTCTTGTGTATTGGCCTTCTCTATTCTATTTTCTTTATTCATTGTAGAGTTCTCTTTTGATGTTGTAGTAAATTGTCCTTTAATTATGCCTAATTTCCCTGCACGACCTATAATTACACTGTTGTCAGTATGTATGGATGCCTGGGCTTCTCCAATTCCAGATTCTATGCAAAGCCACTTGCAGAGCTTATAACACTACAAGTAAGAAGTTTATCCTACTGGTTCTGGAATACAACAAAGAACTATTACTTGCTTAAGTTGGCAGATATTGTATTGACCTGTCAAAATTATTGTTGTGAGTGCAGGGGAGGGAGATCTTACAAAGTACAGTTGATCTGGTCCAGAACAATCTAAACTTAGAGGTCACCTCTTGGACCTTCTTGACTTTCACTGGATTAAGTTGTTAACTCTTGGTCTAGAACAATCTAAACTTCAGTTGTTCAATTATGGAGATTGGTGTTGTTTGTAGCAGGTGATCTATGGTGACACGGATTCAATTATGATTTACAGTGGACTTGATGATATAGCAAAAGCTAAAGCAATTTCAGGAAAGGTCATTCAAGAGGTGAACAAGAAATACAAGTGTCTAGAAATTGATCTTGACGGCTTGTACAAGAGAATGCTGCTACTCAAGAAAAAGAAATACGCAGCTGTTAAAGTGCAAATTAACAAGGATGGGAAACCATACGAGGTACTAGACTTTCAAGTTCAAAGTTTCTTTTTTTAAAGTTTCTTCTGAACTGGCTCAAAAATGTTCTAAGTTGTATGACATGTATCAAATTTGGTCTTTTGATGCAGGTTATTGAACGGAAAGGCCTTGATATGGTTCGTCGTGACTGGAGTTTGTTGTCAAAGGAAATGGGAGATTACTGTTTGAGTCAAATTCTATCCGGAGGGTGCATTTACTTTTCAATCTATTTTTCCTTTATTACTATTTGGTGGAGTTTTCTATTATTAAAAAACAAAAAAACATTTTTTACTTCTATATCTGACGATGTGTGCGACTCTTGTACGTACAGATCGTGTGAAGATGTTGTTGAGTCAATACATAGTGCCCTCATGAAGGTCAGTTCAGGAACTTCTACAAATTAACATTATGCAATCGAAAAGCTAATGAATATTATTATATGTGTGAACATAATAACACAGGTACAGGAGGATATGAGGAATGGACAAATAGCACTGGAGAAATATGTCATCACAAAGTCCTTAACTAGACCTCCTGAAGCCTATCCAGATGCTAAAAGCCAACCTCATGTAGAAGTAAGTCCCCAAACCAATTTATGATCCTCTGAATTTCCTTGATTTCTTAAACCGCAAATCTGCCCTATCCATCTAACTGAATGAATATATATATACTTGACTAAATCTTATCTAGGTGGCACTTCGTTTGAAGAAAAATGGTCATGTCACTGGTTGCTCTGCCGGTGATACAGTTCCATATATAATTTGCTGTGAGCAGGTTTATAATATAATATAAATAAATAAATAAAATTAGTTCACCCTTGCCATTCTCTATTCTTTTTAATTTCCATGACCTTATCTTCTATGTGTTTTTATTGATAGGGTAATAATTCAAATACCTTCTCATCAGGAATTGCTCAGCGGGCAAGACATCCTGATGAGCTGACAAAAGACAATGGAAATTGGATGGTTGACATTGATTATTACCTCGCACATCAGGTCTCGCTTTCTGTTTGACCCTCGACAGTGTTTGTTGATTATTTTATTAATTGAGTTCAGCATGTTCCAGCTCTTAAACTCGTGGTTTATTTATTTATGCAGATTCATCCTGTGGTATCACGTCTTTGTGCATCAATTCAGGGTACAAGCCCAGCCCGCTTGGCTGATTGTTTAGGACTTGACTCATCCAAGGTACCAACTACCAAGTATCTTCTTTCCTCAAGACAACTCTTTTATAAATCAAAACATGTTTTAAGCTATGATAGATATCTAATTAAGATTAGTAACAATTGGTTTTTTTAGTACCAAAGCAAATCAAGTGAAGCAGTCAACAACTCTTCCAGCTCACTCTTGTGTGCCGTAAATGATGACGAGAGGTAATCCTTTATTTTCTATATCTGCTGTAATTCTTCTTAAATTTTGATTTTATATTTATTTTTCTGACGATTAATAAAGTTTCATCATTTCATTTTTCTTACAAATTTTCCACTATTTTTCCTCAAAAACTTTAGCTATGTACTTATATTCTACGTCTCAATATATTTTGACGTCCCTGGATTAAATATATATGAATTTCTCTGAAGAGATTAAAGAGGTTCATGCCAAATTGCCATCATTGCAGATATCAAGGTTGTGAGCCTCTGGTTTTGACATGTCCCAGTTGCTCTGGAACCTTTGACTGCCCAACTGTGTTCAGTTCCATATGTTCTTCAATCAGTGAAAAATCAACCAATTCAGAAACCACCAGTTCCATTAGCAAATTTTGGCATAATATGCAGTGTCCTAAATGCCCGGAGCAAGGTAATCCAGGTGGAATGTCTCCTGGATCAATAGCCAACCAGGTAAATTCTTGAACTATTTCAGTTTAGAAAAATAATTTCAGAGTTCGAATTCTCTTGTGCATCTGATAAAATGTGATGTCATTGAAAATTTTCAGGTCAAAAGGCAAGCAGAAGGATTCATTTCAACATACTACAAGGGCTTAATGATGGTAATTTCTTTTTGAATAGAGCAATATTATACTGCTGGTAGTCAAACATTTTGTGAGCTCACATTTGACTACTTGTTATTATATTTCAGTGTGACGATGAAACTTGCAATTACACAACTCGTAGTCTGAACTTGAGAGTAATTGGTGACTCTCAGAGAGGAACTGTTTGTCCAAACTATCCTCGTTGTAATGGACACCTTGTGAGAAAGGTTTGATCTTTTCAATTACTCTTTAGCAAAACATTTGTACTAATTTTTTTACTTATCAAAATAAAACCTTGGTTATAATTCAACTAACATCTTGTTCTTCATCAGTATACCGAAGCAGATCTGTACAAGCAGCTTGCCTATTTTTGCCATCTATTTGACGTGGTCCGTTGCATTGACAAGGTTAAAACCTCTCTTTGCCTGAGTTTTTATTTTGTGGGTATCATCTCATAGTTTTGAAGCCCCAATAAATAAAGTTTTGAGACATTGCTCTGTTTAGTTCTTGAAATCCAGATACTTACATGGTTAAATTTGCTAAAATTGATTTGTTAAGAGTTTTAGTTATGGAAATTCATACTCTTCTCGGTTTAACGTCTCAAACTTTTATTTGTTGGGGTTTTAGACATTTTTAAAAAATGAAAAACTCAGGGTTCGAATTGCTTTTCGAATTGCTTTAAGCCTTTTTCTTCTACGATGGGTCTGATGATAATTCACTTTGTGAGTTTCAGGTAGAGGCTAACATGAGAATTCCAGTTGAGAAAGAACTAGCTAGAATACGACCTGTTGTTGAATTGGCAGCATCAACAGTGCAGAAGCTCCGAGACAGGTGTGCTTATGGGTGGGTGCAGCTGAGTGATCTTACCGTCTCAGTTTGATTGTTGGTCAACATTTGTGTCTTTAGGCAAAGTCAACAAAAGTATAATATTTTTTTATATTTCTGAAAGAGGTAACAAAGTGAAATCGTTGAATCTATTATAATGGAAGTTTATTGTCTCTATAAAAATGAAATTAAATTAAATTTCCCCCCAATTCCTTTCCATCTGTTATTCAAGCTCCATAAATATTGGCAAATTTATGTCATACCATAAATAGGACAAACTCAACCACATTGTAAGACAATTGCAACTCCACTTTTCCTTTGGATCTTATAAACTCAACCTATTATGGTATAAAGTAGTCCCTTCCATTTGTTCCGCTTTATATTTCATTTTTTCTTTTTAATTTATCCCATTTTAAATGTCATTTTCTACTTTAGTATTATTTTTGGTCTTAATTTTTCGGGAGTACACATGTTAATTACCAACCATATTCCATTGAAAAACTTTTGACACACTTTGAAAACACAACAAATCCAAGAAATTGTCATGACTTTTTGCAATATTTTTGTTGTATGCTATTTATGAAACACTTTTAACTATTTAAACTTAACTTATAGCTTTCTCTTTCATCATTTAATATAATTATAAGAGGTACTAATAATGGTTTTAAAAGAGAGAATTTGACGGTCAAGCTAAAAATTAATAAAGCAAGGGGGTAAATTTAGAGAAAGAATAAAGTTTCTTAATGGATGTTCATATTTTAATTATGACATATAAAATAGAAGGGAGGGAGTATTATTATGTTATTCAGAATAAATAACAAGAAGAAACGCTCAGTTGTATAACTTAACATAATGTGCATTCTCAATCTTGAGCTTTAAGAAGTTACAGAATCAAGAATATATTTATTTGCAATGATTATAAATGGGTTAAGAGTACTAAGTCCATTAATGAGATTGGTCATTTCTTTGTGGTATGAAACTGCTACTTCGGACTATAAGAATAATATAATCACCCAAAATCAGATACTACTCCGTATATAATAGATTAAATTAAAAGTTAGAAAGTGCTTAACATTTCAAAAATTAAAATTGTTCCAGTTACCTTTTCTTTTTCTTTTTTTTTTTGCGGCGGGGGGGGGGGTTAATAATTTAATCCAATTACATTTGTCGTTAGTGCAAACCATCGTGTAGAAGAAAGAAATATATTTAATTTAATTAATATAGAAATTGTTTTCAAGCACTTGCAAAGTCTAAATTTTATT